>WAAB01016152.1:37230-111941 GCA_013389865.1 Piaya cayana
CCTGTTTTTTTTTCAGCCGCCTTCTCCAGACTGTGGTCTGTCAGCCCCTCGTGTGTCCCCTCTGCCCAGCTATGAGGGGTGCTCAGGCCTGAGTGAGGACAGCAACACCAGCATCCCTGGAGGGCAGCGAACAGGACCTGGTGAGGTCTCTGCATCAAGGTGAGACTGATGACATTTTGAAAGAAATTGATCTTGTGTAATTCAGGCACCAAAGGAAGTGGCTTGTGTTGGTGGAGGAGTTGTTCTGTGCTCCCTCTCTCCCCTGTGCCACTCTTCTTCCTCCTTTTTGATCTCCATATTTCTTGGATTCAACTCTCCTGGCTTTTAAGGATGCTTCCACACTTAAGGAAGTTGCTCAGATTTGCATTTAATAGATTAGGGCTGAATTAAAGCAAAAGGAGGCAAAATTGGGAGCATCCCAAGAATATGAGGGTGTGTATGTATGTGTATGAAGGAGTAAAGGCAATGCTTGCGGATACACAGGGAAAATAAAACATGGGAAAGAAGACAGAGCCCAGTCCCTCTTTGTTGTCATATCAAACATGCTGTGACTAATGGAGATAATTTTCCCCCCCCCCCATCAGTACCATAATGGAAGAATAAAACTAATTGTTATCTGCCACCCACTGTTTGTAAAGCAGCTTCTCTTAAGTAGTTCTTCTGTATTGAGTTCAGCTGTCAAAAGGAGCCACTTTTTTTTCATGGTCTGCAAAATGCATTTCAGTATGAGCACAGCTCGATGCAAAGGTCACCCCATCAAAAATATTTTTCCTCAGTAGTGAGTATAATGGCAAAAAAAAAGAGAGGCATTTTGCAGTCTATTCTTACCATTTTACTTTATATTTCTTAAATGGTAGGCAGCTGGAGATTAAATTCCCTTTGATGGGCAGAATTTGAGGGAAAATGTTTTGTGGTGTAGTTTGGGTTCCCCCCTCCTCTCTTCCATGCTACGTTATAGGCTTTTTAATAGCTACTTATGACAGGTGGTATGAGCCATAAAAAGAGTGGGAGACAGGAGAAAATTACCTACAGTTTTTCAGATTGGCTGCTGTTCCTTTAGGATATTAGTATGTGATCCTGTGTGTGCCACTGTTTTAATGGTAGTTTGGTTCCTGGATGCTTAAATTACTCTCTCTGTCAGTGTTTCCATTTGCTTGCTAACATTCCAAACATGAAAAGGCTTTGGGAGCCAGTCTACAGAATAATGGAGACCATGAGGACAGCAAATATTGCTACAGACACTAGGTAGAGATTGTGTAGCAGTGAGAGGGAGAGGCTTCCATAGAAGAGCTGGGGTAAGGTGGTTTAAAGTATAATTGCAGGGAAATACTACCTAGTAAACCCTGAGCAACTCTGGTGGTAGGAGAATTGCCTTCTCTCAGTCACTCACTGGAGAAGAAAACTTCCAAGTTTCTCCAGTCCTTATTATTCTCTTAAATGCTAGATTTCTGTTTTTTAAGGGGCAGCTGTACCACATGTAAAAGGTTTCAGTTCCAAGTGTCCTCTAAATGCAGCAGAACCTGCTTTGTCCTGTTGTGCTAGCAAAAATGTGTTGACAGGGATGGGCATTGAAGCCCTGGGCTGAGGTATCTGGCTTGGAATTAGACAGAGGATGTTGTGCAAGGGTGTCACAGCCAGGGAAACCCACACATTCTGGTCTCTTCTTGCTCCTATGCTGCTGTGTAGTCAGGAGAGAGCTCCTTTATTTTAAGTTGGATCTTGAAAGCTGAGTTCTTACTCTGTCTCTGGGCCCCTCAGTGGGTGACGGTGCCACCAGGTGGCAGTGGCCACCAAATAATGTCTGGCCAGGAGCACAGGGTCCAGGTAGCGCATTTGTGCAGCGCTTTGCTGTAAGGCTGGCAGTGCAATCCAGCCCCTAAATGTCAGCCAAAGCTGCTCTAGCTTATGCTTGCCCTTTGATTTTCAAGTAGACCCAAATTCCCATTTCTCCATTCCCACGTTTTTTGAGCACTTCAGTAAAGTAAGCATGAGAGATGATTGAGTCCTTGATGAACTGTGCACAGCTTTACCCTGTGCACACTTCCAGAGACTCACCTGGAGGAGATGGCCCATGCCCAAACTTACCTGCTGTAAAGACCATGTGGGCTCTGTAGGCTTGGCCAGTTCAAGAAACCAGAGACAGTTTTACATGTTTTTATCATAAGCTGATGGCTTTTTTGCTGTCTTTGGTGTGAACATTGCAAAGCAAGAATGGTGAATGTGTGATAAATGGCAACAAACTCAATGGGTGGCTGGAAGAAGAATGGCTAGAAAAGACAGGATGGCTTTTTCATTCTGCAGTCAAGTTACTGAATAATCTGATCGCAGGCCAGGAGGGTGGAAAGAAGGCAGGAATCATGTCTGTTCTGGTTTTCTGCTGAAAAATCAAGAACAACAAGACAAAACTTAACAAAGCACTGTGACATTTTAGGTAGAACATTGTATTTGGGTGAAATGTACTGCTTACCCATGATTGAAAGCCTCACTTTTCAACATGAGACTCAGTTTCTACCATGTCATTGGGGCTGGTGGATGCTGTGTGCCATAGCTCTCTGTAGGCAAAAAGCTAAAACCTCCCATTTTGGGTTCTCTGTAAAATGGATTTTGCTTGACCCAGCAGAGATGATATGAGGTTATGTTTGCTGATATTCCTGGGGCCACATCCATTTTTGGGAGGCTATTGAGAAAGGCTTGAATGGGAAATTCTTTTCTGTCACAGCATACCCATAATTAAAGTGGTCTGTTTATTAATGAGTTCAGGCAGGCTTATTATTGTTTTTCTAACCTTGAGCTAAAAAAAATTGTGCAATGTGGTCTGCCACACATCTGCTGCTCCGTGCGTGCTGGGGAGGGTGGACACCTGGTGTCAGTGGAGGGAGAGCAGTGGAGTGGAAACAGTGGCCTCACTGGGAATTTCCCTTGAAGATAAAACCCCTGTATGGGTATTTGTGAAACATTTCTTTTTAACCAGCAGCATGGGTAGGTTTATTGTCAAGCGGGAGACGTTAAAAAAGCAAATAACTTCAAGCTGGCCAAATGCTTAATGAGAATGCATGAGTTGTGACAGGTGAACTCATCTGTCAGCAGCACTGGCTGCATTACTGTGTCACACACTGGTGGTTGCTCTTGAGAGACACGTTTGTACAGTGTACCCGGTGCGTGTGTTGCTCCTCCTTGATGTAAGACGTGTTTCCATCACATTGTCCTGTGGATCAGACAGGAAAATTATACACAGTCATATGATTCTATGATTCTGTGTGCAAGGATCATGACTGGTTCTGTGCTCCTGAAGCTGGAGGGAGAAAGGGGAATGTATCCCCTCGTGGACAGAGTTTGGTAGGAAGGGGAAACAACCTGCTGGTGAGAGGTGGATGCCTGAGCACTGCATCTGCCAGCATGGACACTTGAGTCTTTGCAATACATAAATCATGGAAAATGTGTCAAATCCAGAAAACCCTGACCCAGCTGGAGGAAGATGACAGTTTGAGCAGAGACCACAGCAAGCAAGGTGTTCCAAATCATTGGAAAATAATTTACTTTATGTTTGAAAGGCATCTGTGATGCACGAAAAGAAATGGCTCACACTTGCACTGGAAAATCTAAAGCAGAATAGGCGGATATGACCTCACCTTTTCATACTGGAAAATTACTGCCATTTAACTTAGTGTTCTTGCCATCTTAAAGTAGTTAGTGGGGAGTCAGTGATTTGGGAGCAAGTGTAAATGTGGCTGAGTTGCTTAGCAAGTTGGAGCAAAGTCTCTTGGATGGATGTATGTATAGTGAATGGAAAAGCAAAAGAACAAGCAATATTGTCTGGCTTTTTAACTGGCCTCTTCCACATGTCTTGAAGGCTTGAGAGGGAAGAAGTTGAAGTTAACTGTTCCCTGCATGCTCGTGGGAGGGGAGATCACCTCTCTGCGGTTGGCTGCCATGTCACAGGTCTTTTGACTAGAATATGGCCTTTGGAAAATGACTTTTTCATGAGCAAAAAATGGTTAAGCCCAGTATTTCTGGTACTGCAGTGATTTCCAGAGAGTGCATCTAATGTAGGAGAAGTTCCCAAGAATGAGAAAATGGGGGCAGTGGCTGAAGGGATCTGCAATCTGTATAATAGTCATGTGCTTCGCTCACAATATCCCTGTTTCTTCAGCAAATTTATAGTAAAAAACCCCAAACAGCAAAACAAAACAGGGTCTGTAAGACCTGAGCTAGTGTGGTCTGGAGGTCCATAGGTTCCTGTAGGACCTGCCAGGGGAGTGACAGTCAAGCCCTGGCTAGGGAAGATGCTCCTTGGCTTCAGGCTCTTGTTTCACAGCAAGAGAGATGTAAGCCAAACTCCCTTAGGCCTGCAGTATGTCTGTTTGGCACATTTGGATGTGTAGGGATAGATGAAGTGTCACCCAGCAGTGATACGCTTCCCAGTGGGGAAGTCTGCCATGTCCCCAGGGAAGCTGTTCCAATGGTTTAATTACTCCCAGTTTTGGGAAATGGGCTTTCATTTCAAAACTGAATTTGTTTGACTCTAGTTTATGACCATTGAATCCTTTTTTGATGAGGCTGACTCTTGGCCATCTCTTTTGTATGCAAGTACCTGTGAGTATCGAGTTGTCCCTTTGTTTTATCAGACACATGAAATTACTTATGTTTGTGTCTGCAGGAAGTTTTTCAGGCCTTGATTTTCTTTCAGCTGTCATTTAATCTCATTTCTGTATCTTCCCTCTCTCTGAAATTTGACTTTTTGGTCTGGACATAGTTCTCCTGGAGAATTATTACATTTACATACAAAGTTAAGGTTGCTTTCATGCTGCCTGGCTCTTCAGTCATGCAAGAATGGCATCAGCATGGCAGAGATCATTACTTTCTTCTCTCTTTTTGGTCTTGTAAACACAACATTGCCCTTTGGGTTCCCAAATCTACAGCCTTGCATTGTATTCTGCAGCAATAATTCAACAAAGTCTGTGTTCAACTCTGCAGGGAGTGCAGCAGGCCTGGCTGGGAGTTGGGGCTGTGTGAGGCTCATGGGTATTGGCACAGCCTGTCAGGTCACTGTTTTCTACCAAGTCCATTGTCTGCGTGTTAGTAGCACTCATGGAAATGGTAAAGTTCTCCCTCTCACTTCCATTTCACAACAATTTGCTTTGCAACTTAATTGATGTTTGTCAATATTAGAAAATTTCCAGCTAGAAGATTTCTTCAAGCTTGGCTAGGTTTCAGCAGAGTGGGGGAAACAGGAGCTGTTCTCATTCCTTCTGTTGGATTTTTACTGTCTGTCAAGGTAAAGGTGGGGAAAGGAAAGTGGAGGGGAAGCTGGGGCTGAGATCCACCGTGAAGGCTGTAGGAAGCCACTGGGATGGCTTGGTTCAGGTGTATGAGTTTTTATAGGCAGTTGCAGAGAGGAGCTACTGAACACAATTCAAAGCAACCATCTGCTGTGGGCAGGCTGTGCTGCTGTCCAGAAAAGCCATCTCTGTTTATGAGGAATATGTTCCTTCACTATGAACTCTCTCTTATTTGGCCACTTACCACACGAATTTGTTAACCCCTTGAAAGCTCTACGAAAATGGGTAATTTTGCAAGGAGTCAGTATTCAATTAAAGGTTCAATTAATACGTCTGCCTCCCTGTGCAGCATAACCCACATGAGCAAAATCTGGGAGGACCAGAGAAAGGACAGTCATCGCCTGCGAGATCCTGTCTGCTCATCAGAATTGTAAATATATGGCAGTAATGATACAGAGCTGGAAGGAGTAACAGGTCTTGTTCTTCCCACCTGCTCAACCTCTCTGCAGTGTCTGATGCTCACTAAAGCTGCTGGGATTTCAGGGTGATGCTTGGACATGTGCTTAGTTTCTAATTTCTAAGATTAGGAGTGACTGAAATATATATTGAATACTTCAGTGGATGGAGGTTGCCTATCAGGAAAAAAAAGCAGTACAGAAATCGGAACCATGAGGCAAGCTATCTTTCTTCTTTCTTTTTTTTTTTTTCAGCAGAGTTTATGTTTTTCTGTTTAAATGCAGATATTTCTCTTTGCCCCCCTGAGGACAAATAAGGTGATTGCTGCTCATGGCTATACTGGTTTCTTCATTTGAATCTGCTGCTATAATGGCATTTGGATTAATAAAAAAAAAAAGGCAGACATTTAGGCGGAGATGGGATGTTAAATATTGCAGAGAGCATGGAAACCCTATGTCAGCCCAGAGCTTGTAAAGGAAAAACCATCACTTGGCAGAGACAGCTTAATAGGCTCATAAAATCTGGCACCATCAAAACCACAATTTGGGTTTTATCAAAGCATGGCAGGGGAGCCTTGAGATGTGACAGCTGTATTATCTGTCTTCAGATTGTTCTGAGAGCAACACCAGGAGCAGGCTGGAAACAGGTCGGGAAATAATTTCATATTGAGTGTTTGCTGGGGGCAGAAATGTATAGGGAAAATTGAAATCAAAGAATTAATAACAGTATCAATAGCCTTCCTAACAACAGCGATCAGGCATGACATGAAAATGACTTGAAAGTTGTCATTTACTATGTATTTTATTCCCATCAGGAAGGTTTGAGAGGAAAATCCAAACAAGGCAGTTAGAAGAGTGGAGTGTTTTGGGGGAAGGGGGAATGGTTGGTGTGTAGAACCTTTCAGTGCAATTTTCCCTGCCAGACACAGGGCCTGGGCCAAGTTCTGATATAGTGGAACGAATACTGGAGCGAGCAGATCTGTGGACGGATACCAGTGATTGCAGTGTCAGCTGGGCTATGCCAGATGGTGATCGTTGCAGCAAAAGACACAATGCAGCTCTTCCTAAAAACGTATCCTAGAGGCAGAAGACTTTGAGTAGGATTCAAATTCACTGAAGTCATCACCCAGATTTCCAGTACCTTTTTCTGGGCTGTGGACCAATCCTACTTATTCCAGTTAGTGTGGGTGTAGGGAATGGCAAAACTTTTTTTTTTCTTTCTTCTGTTAGTGTATGTTGACTCTGAGCCATTTCTGCTCATTTAATTTTCTACAAGATGACTTGACTCACAGCCAGGAGTTCACTGTACTTGTCTCGGGCTTCGGGACTCTGGGCCCAAACTATGGAACTCTCCATAGCTACTGGAAAAGGGAGCCCAACACGTAGGTTAAACCACTTATAATGATGGCACGGTTGATGCAGCCAAGCTCTATTTCTGAAAGGGACTTAGTCACTTATGAAGTGAAACCGCACTGAAAATGTTCCCCTTCTTGTGGTCCAAATGCTTTTCAGACATTACCTAAGCCATCAGGCAGTGATGGGACAGACTACTGTGATCCCTCTTGCCAGATGCAGGTCATCGATGTGCAGAGGAGAAAGGGCTTAATTTTCAGACTTTCTCAGAGACAGCAAGTTTCTATTGGAGTTTATGGCGAAACAACCTGCAAATCATCTAGAATTCTACAAGAAAGCTGGAGAGAGATTATTCATAAAGGCTGGTGGTGATAGGACAAGGGAGAACAGCTATAAACTGGAGAGGGGCAGATTTAGACTAGGCATTAGGAGGAATTCCTTCATCATGAGAGTGGTGAGGCACTGGAAGAGGTTGCCCAGGTTAGCTGTGGCTGCCCCGTCCCTGGAGGAGTCTGAGGCCAGGCTGGGTGGGGCCTTGGGTGACCTGATCTAGTGGGATGCCCTGCTCATGACAGGGGAGTTGGAACTAGATGATGTTTAAGGTCCCCTCCAACCCTAACTATTCTATGAATTTACACTGGATTTCTACCTATATTTAGCTATATTTTTGCCACATAGCTAGCCAAGCTTGCAGTGTTTCCAAGGCAAAAGGGAAGAAGTGAAGCTTGCAGTCTCCACTTTCTGAATTAGCAATTGTATGTCTGAGAGCTTCAGAAAACTGATCAGAGAAACTAGTGAAGAAGAGAAACCACTTGCTCAAATGCATGGTGAATGCTGAGATACAGGCTCAGTTGCAGTATCTGTTTATATACAGAGGAGAAAGATGGTATGAGATAAGCAAGTTAGTCACTTTAGCAAGAACTCAATCATGACTTTCTGTTTTTCTCGTGGAGTGGCCTCTATGAAATTAATTGGTGACTCCTTCATAATGGAGATAGATATAAATAAAGAGATTTGTGCTTTTGGATGGAACACAGGCACAGAAAATCAGATACTGTCTTTGCTGGAGGAGACAGACTGAGGTCTGCCAAGCAACTGGGAGTTGCTGGGAAAGCAGAGGAGCAGTCTGACAGCTGGAGAGATGTCGGCAGCTTGCTCTCATGCTGCATTAGTAACAGGACTGTATGCTGGTTTGTCCCAAGCCCTGGTTCACACCGAGAAGCCTCTGTTGCACTGCTGCTTGGAGCTGTGATGCACACAGACCACAATCCCTGAAGCAAAACTGTATTTATGCTGCTAGGATCACTTGAGGGATGGGAATGTGCCATTCCTATAAGCTTGTCACAGAAGGAAATGCCTTTTCAAGGAGGATAAAGTCAGTGTATTCACTGGTCATGGAGGCTCTGCTTGCCAAAATAACTTGTGTGCTCCCAAAGTAAGAAAACACCTCCATGGCACCGAGCCTATGATTCTAGGTCATTTCTTCCTTTGATCATTTGCTTTTCTTCTGCAATTTGTAGTTGATTGGGAGTTATTCAAAGGTAGCTTCAAAAGATCAAAGTCAGATCCAGTCTTTATATTACAGCATTCATGCCTCTGCCATTCAGTTTATGCAGGTATTAATGAGATGTGGTTTATATGGCCTGACATTCATGTCTTCAGTTTACTCTAACGAGATTGTTCTGCTGTCCCTCTTATTTTAATAAGAAAGAGTCTCCAAGGTCATGTCCTACAAAGATGTTATCCATTTTAGGATTAACAGGAGCAAAATTAGGAATGATAATTTTAACAAGCATAAAACATCAGGAACTTGCGTCTGATGCCTTCAAAGCAGTGCTTTCTCCTCTGCTTCGCCTACTCTGTATTATCACAGGTTTCAGGCTAACGCACAAATTTCTTGCCCTTTTATCTCTCTAATTATTTTCACAAGTTCATTAATGATTTTGCAAAAGCTGTAGTGAAACTAAATGACATGCTCATAAACCTTTAAAGGAGAATATACCAGGCCAGTGATGGGAAAAGTCTCATTAGTCTTTTCAAATCTCTCCCAGCAGGTTTTTCTGCAGATTCAAACTTGTTAGGTACATAAATATGCTTCTCTAATTCAATCAACTGTGCTGATTGTGTGACAACTGAAGTTTGCTTTGCTTTTAAGCAGCCACTAGAATCACAGTGTGGAATTTCTTGAGCTACAGGTGTCACCTATGCTTTGTTTCCAAGAAAACCACGTGGGACCTCAGAAATCACTGGGTTTCTCTTTGAGATAGGAATATTGAGGTGATAATACAACATCTGCAATATATGTTTGGGCCGTGGCCTAAGATAGCCCGGAAGATTTGCTGGAACAAGAACTCAATTCTGTAGGATTAATCACAAAGCGATAAGCTAGCTCTTTTGTGGTCTCTACAGATGATATGTTCTGACATGTGCATAAGGCAGAGAGAAGTGCTGGGTAGACATAAAGGCAGCTGCAGCATCTGTAGGAAAAATGTGCAGCGTGCCCCATGGGAGATGGTACAAGGCTCAGTGAACCAAGCCACCGTCGTGCCTGGCCCCAGTGGGAAGGTTAAAGGAATTGCTCTTTCTCAGTGGTGTTCTTCAACAGTGCTTTAAAGCAGTGGTGGGAGGGAAAGCCTAATAGAGAAGCGGTTCAGTGCAGCAGGATGTAAGGACAAATGCGCAGGGATGGCCAAAGCAGCCGTGGCAGGAGGAAGAGAGCTGGAAGCTGAGTGGGGCAGGCGTCCAGGTGCAGAGGAGCTGAGAGGAACTGAGACCAGAGGGCTCACTGCTTCTGCAAAGTGCAAGGCACATCCCAGACTGCTGGAGCAGCACATTTCCACCCTCCTTCATCAAAAAGCTGCTCTTTCTATGCTGAGATAAAGAATGAAAATGATTTTCCAAATCTTGAAAGAGTTTTCTTTGGGCTCATATAGATGACATTCATACCATATAAACCTTAATTGAAGTATTTGATTTCACTTTTGTATGTGGAGTTAATTTATGTGACCCAATTAAAATATATTTTATTTATACAATAGGAACTTAAAACTGAAGTAGGTGGTTACAACAACTGAACATCTGAAATTTTAACTTTACTGAAATCGTAATGGTCCTTTGACATGATATTGTAGTTGGACGTTTTTGAAAGTAAGTTAAACTTTTGAAAGTAAGTTAAATGAATACTTTACCATACAAACTCTGTTTTGTGCCTGACACTTGAGATCTTGAGAGAGTTTTAATTGGACTAGGCAGGGGATATTAATATATGTTTTGGGCCTTATTGCTCAGAGTTGCCTGAAAGAACTGAAATTGTCTGGTAGTGTTATTTCAGACTTGTGAAAAACCTCCCTCTGGCTGTGTTCATTGTGTTATGTTGTCACCTCTCCGCATAAAGCTACTCAGATTCAAACTGGCATTCTCGCATTAGGCAATGAGTAGTCCTCCGTGACACAGAGGGAAACCAACTTCTTTCCCCAGGGAAGCAAAATATGCACATCCAAACTCAAAACTAGAAGCTGAACTGCATTGAGTCAGGTTTACATCACTACCAGTGACTGATGACTTGCTCTGTGGAGTGCTCAGCATAGAGCAGATACCCGACACAATCCTTTTATGTTGCAGTGAGCACTACTGTTACGTGCTTGTCTTGCGCAGGCCTCTCTTGGGAAGGAAATTCAGCTGTAATTGCATTTTTAAGTCCTCTCCTTGTCTGAGACTTTGCTGAAGTTGTAAATAGCTATTTTTAGTTGCTATAACTGACAGCTGTCGTAACCTGCACTTTCGCTCAGTGCTGTATGGATCACAGTAAAGTGCAACCGTCAGTCCCGACTAGCCTAGAAAACAAGATACACATCTGCTGACATTTAACCTCGACTCTGCTGAAAAGAGCAAGGCCCTTCCCAGGGTTAATTGCTCAGCTGAAATGCCTTGGGCTCCACGCTATGCGTGTAAGACACTTCTGTCCATGGCAAACACCTGCTGAGGGCGGCCAGGGGCCATTGCTGGTGCACACACCTCACTGCTCTCTCTGTACCTTCTGCAGGGCAGCGGGAGCAGAAAGCTGGGCAGGCTGTGCTCTGAACACAGCTGGGGATCCTCCTGCTCCTCCAGTCCCCTGTGCCACCCCGAGAGGGACAGAGGGCTGTGGCTGACCTTAAGCTTGTATGTGCCAGCATTAGTTTTACTAGCTGGATGTTCTCCAATTGCAAATATATTGAGAGAAGTTCTCCATTCAATGGGAAAGGCAGGTAGCACAAGGCACGACTCAAGATTTGCTTTTGATCTGTGCTTTGATGGTGGGCTGTGACATGAGTTTTCATTATCTTGAGTGACTGAGCCCAGAGAATAGACAGTGAGTGGTCTAAACCTTGCTTCTGGATGGGTCTTTGTAAAGGGGAGTTGTCTGTGTGCAAGAAGAGGCTGTGTACTGTGATTTTACGGGGGTGGGATTAGACCCTGTAAATAGGTAATTTGAAAATGCATAGAGATTATGAGTGGGAGTAAAAAAATATGGGCAATTCTTTTGTGGAAGAGGGAGAAGGGAGAAAATGAAAAGTGCTGTATTGCTGAGACTTAAGTTATAAGGCAGCCCAAAGATGAGGAGATGGACACAATGATGGGAAGCCAAGACAGATTGGCCACGTTATTTGTGTCTGGTTGTGCTGGTAGGGGTTGTGTGGCAGATAACTTGCTTGCCAAATCATCCCCAGCCTGTCCAGCTAGTAAATATTACAGGAGCTGAAAAAATGAATGTGCATAACAGAAAATGTCACCAGCTCTGCCAGCAACTGAAAAGGGCTGGACTCAGCAGTGTGACACTGGCAGCCCTTTCCATCACTGCTGCAGCCACAATCCTCCGTGTTCCTTGCAGGCAGCTGTCAGATATCTCGATCTGCATTCCTCTGTTCTCAGTATTTGGAAACAGCACAGGATGCAAAAAAAGGAAGGGATGACAGTTTTTGCTTTATGACATTCTGTTGCTTTCTGCTTGTAGCGGGGGTTTTTTTGCCTGACTCGGTGCAAAAGCTGTCTGAAGCCTTTTCTGCTCCACTCTAAATCTCATTTTTACACTGTTCTTCCTCTTGTTATGATAAGTTGCATGTGCTGGCTCATGATCAGCTGTTAACATGAAAATGAGCAGTGTCTAATGAAGATGGAAGTGCTGGCACTCAGACTATTGCTGATAGTCTCTGATTCCAATATCTTTGCTCCTCCTTCAAAACTAACTGGGTAGCATATGCCACAACGTTCACTTTGTCAAATTGTTGGCTGTCCTTTTGGATTAGTGCAGCTCCTAGACCAGCTGTGCTGGTGTCAACAGTTAGTTCATTCTGCATCTGTTAATTAAAATAAGCTAAGAGCGTTGCATGTTATCGTGGCTTTTAAAAGCTTACAAACATATTTTTATCAGCCTGATCTTTGTTGACTGATTCGTGTGTGTCTGTGTAAATGGTTGCTAAAAATGGAGTGAAATAGGAACAACAATTGGTGAAACCCAGAAGATTTCTTGTTTTTCAGCTGTCTTTGGCTCAGTGGCAGTTCATATCTCTACTATCTCTGTTGTGAAGGTTTAAAATTAAATAATTGTCCCTTGCTGTTTGGGTGTTGGAGTGAAAATTGCTGAAGCAGGACTCAGTAGGTGGCACTGTTAGATCCTGGTGGAGAGACTTCAGGGCCGGAGAACCATGCAGTTACAGCTCTGAAAGGTGTTCTGTTTGGACTTGGTTTCTTTCCCGGCTGAATTCGTTGTAAGTGGCAGGTGGACCTTTTGTCCCCTTCAGCTCTTGTGCCAGGAGCCTGGTGGTCAGGTTGGGGTTGTGCATCATTAGTGTTTTAGCAGAGTTTTCTGCTGGAAGGGTCAAACTTCTGAGGGTGTTCTGCCACCTCTGCTCAGAGACCAAGTCAGTTAAGGTAGCTGGTGTTAGCTCCACAGACGTTTTCCTCCGTCCAAGATAATCGATGGAAGTGTCCAGCTACACTTTGCAAGGATAGGGGATGATGTTTCCATTTTGATTTCTGTGATGGTCACCAGGGTGTCTCTAATAGGCAGGGAGAGATGAGCCTGTTGGGGGAACCCCCTTTTGGCTTATGGTCAACACTGTGGAGACCATCACCGTGCTTTTCTATGTGATCCTGGCTTATTCTATGTGGCAGTAACTCTCTAGCACTTCAATATTGCAATATGGTCTTGCAAAGATTAGCCAGTTCTGCACTGCTGATGAGACAGCCTCATTTCCTAAGGGGTGGTTCTTAGAGAACTAACTAGCATTGTCATAAAATGAGTATTTGTGGTTTAATAGTTATCATGGGATCAGCTCCAGGAATCTGTCTGCTACACATTTGCCATCCTGCATAGGCTGCTGTTCTCTGAGCAATATCTTCCATCCAGCCTCTGGAGCAGACACTGAGCTTGGCATAGGATTCATTTGTCCATGCACTGTAACATTGTCAGCAACATTCAGTACTTTGTGGCTTTGTCTGCTGACTTTCAATGACATTTGAAACAATCTCCATGGCCAGCTGTAGACTTTCTTTAGTGCTAATAATATGCAACAATAATGGATTAATTCAAATGATAGGTTCTATTACAAGCTACTTGGTCATTAAGATGGGGACACACTTTTCTGTCCTGACAAGGCTATAGGGCTTCAGACAGTGGTGTCATGGGACAAAGCAACATGTCACTTAGACTCAAGGGCATCAGGCCATACTCTGAGGGAGATTGTTAGTCCTGAGGGGACTGGAGAAAGTGGCTCCCTTAGTTTCTGTGCTGTATACCACCCTCGCTAAAACCCTTCTGAATCTTACAGGAAAGACCAGCCTGCATCTATCACTGACCGCCACCCCTTGACTCACTTTTTTAATGTGTATCAGGCACAAGGCAGGTAATCCCTATATTCTAGTGTCTGAATCCCTCTCATATTGGATTCTTACTCACTTTTGCTCTTTTCTTTATATCTAGAGGATGGGAACAGGGAGAATTGAATCATAGAATCATAGAAGGTTGGAAGAGAATCTTCCAGGTTGGAAGAGACCCACCGGATCATCGAGTCCAACCATTCTTATCAAAATTGCTCTCAGTTTCTTTGGACAGGTTCTCAAAAAGGCAGAAACAAATAAGTAAATGCATCCATTTTAAAGAACAGTATTAGTTTTTACTTTCAATGAGGCTGACAGGAGAGAGAAGCTGGCTGATGGGATGCAGTGTAGCGTGTCTGTTATCACATCTCATACAAAATCTGATGTAGCCAGCTGGCAAATACCAGCAACTCTCTTGAGCTCATAGCTTACCCTGTTTTGTGTTGACGTTTCTGGCAAGGAAAGGTAAAGAGTTATCCCAGCTGCAATAACCTGTGAGGTCTCACTCTCTGTTTCTCTTAATTTGCCTGAAATTAAAGTCTCACTCAGCAGGAGTGATTCACATACCAGCATTTGCTGCCGTTACTGCTGGATGGGGGACCTGCAGTAGGAAGATGCTGTGAGAAATGGTACCTGCAGTGATACAGTCCCACCTCCATGACTGCACACAGGCAGCTTCACAGCTTACACCTTCCTTTCCTCTCTCCTAAAACCTGACCTTGTTTTAACCCAGCTCCCTCCAAATGCAGCACAGAGCTGTTGTGAGGTCTGCAGCCCCCGGATAAGCAGCAGGCTGAGCTCTGCTGTGTTGCTGGAGGGGCAGGTGTGGGGATGCTCAAGGGGGTCCTGAAGAAAAGCCTTCAAATGAGTGTCTTGACTGTGTTCTGATACAGAGACTTGCTGTTTTAGCAGAGAGGACTCTGTGCTCCCATGGCTAAGTCACCTTTCTCATACTGTTCACAGCAAGCTGGGTTTATGCTGTTTGCAATTTGCAGTCAGTTGGGATTGGTTTTCAGTACTTGTTTAATATTAACTGCTATATAGCACAGAGAAGCTTTACCTGGATTCCTCCCTGAGCATGTGTAAAAACACCCTCAGCTCTAAAGAAGGTGGCGATGCCAACAATAGGTTTTCTTTGAACTATCGGAGTCCATTTCAGCTTCAGATGCCTTTGCAGAGAGCCCTTGGCTTTATCATTAACATTGAAGTCTTTGGGCCTGATAATTTTCTTCTGCTAGACTTACCCTGAGGTGATTCTGAAGTTATTTTCCTCTTGGTTCTTATATATCAGAGCAAGAAAAAAATCTGATTTCCAACATGAACCTAGAATATGTATCAAAACAAACCCAAACAAACAAAAAGGAGTAAGTCATCCAAACCAGACAGGCCTTTTGCAATACAGTGGAAATATAAGGCACACTTGGTACAAAATTGGTTGGAGTTGTTGGGAAACTTTACTTCCATTGCAATGGCCTTTGGAAATACAGGGTATGATGGCATTTTGTCTTGGCATATGAAGTCTTTTTGAAATGTAGAGTGGATGTGGAATGTCAAATGGGTATTTGAAATAATGTTAAAAGAACCAGTGCTGAGGTCTGAAGAACATTTTCTTTCATTTTGAATAGATGCTTGAAAAAAATTCTGCTATTTTAGTAATCTACGTTTTACTGAACGTATTTCTGATTAAATACTTGGTTCTTTGAATTGCTGCTGTAGTTTAGGTGGAATATGTCAACTAGTTCTATTATCTGATGTTCTTTAATAGACTTAACTGGAATCTTATTTATGTACCTAATCCATGTGCCAAATAGCAGTAAGAAATCCTTTTTTGTTCTGATGAGATGATATACCTAGCCTGAGAAAAGCAATGGTGGCATGCTCTGCCACCTTACATTCTCCTCTTGCTAGGAATCTCTGTAATGTATATAGACAGAAAAATAAATACAAAGGAGGGTTTACTTAGAGCACTTTCCTCTTTTCTAGTTATAAAACAATTTGGTGAAGGGAGACAAATACAGTGGTGCAGATATTGCCAAGAGGACACAATATATTGTGTGCTCAGAAAATTCCTTTCTCTAGTCTCAAGCCCAGACTTTCTCGACTAAGAAAGTATATTAACACATACATGTAAGCCTCATGTCACTGAAAAAAACTCAGGCAGGCAGGGACCAGAAGGGAAGACAGAGAACAAGGACACGACTGAGTACTGGCAGTTACTGGCAGACTGTCCAGGTTGTCTCCTGCTATCATGCTGCTGCTTGGTTGGGTTCATCAGTCATTAAGTGATCTCGATTCTGTCTTCCAGGAAGTTTTTCTCGTGAACTTTCATATCCTAATCACTGCCCTCCTTGTTACTCCAAGGAGAATACTGAGCCCTATTAGGGTTGTTTGATGTCTTCAACTTCTTGTTTAAAATACTTCTCAGTCTCTGCCCAGGTTCTGAAACCCCCTAGCATCTCTTACTGAGAGGTGACAGCAGCATCTTTGACCTTTAATCTTCCTCTTCCATTCCTCCCACCCCAAGAAAGGAGAGGGCACCTGTTCTTGTCAGCACTCGAGAGATACCGGGGGCAGGTACTGACTAACTCTGCACAGACACTCCTGTGCTGGACTGATCAAGTGCAAGACTGAAAGAGGGACAGATCCATGTGCAAGGAAGTCATTGATGGACGATGCAGAAAGGTGAGCTTAACCACTACTGGACAAATGCCTTATGAAACTTTATTTCTCTCTAGCTTGATAAGCAAACAAAACTACTTTCTTACCCTTGAGAGCTGATAATTTGCCTTCAAAGAGAGGAGAGGACGTTAAAAAAAAAGGGAAACCCAAATGATTTGTCTCTCTTGCCAGCATCCTATGTTTCCTTAGGCTTTGCTCCAGTGCTCACATTGTTTATACTGTTAAGAACACCCTCTTTTCCCCCAGAAGTTAGCTACTTTTATATTCTTGCCTCTTCTTAAAAATGTGACCTGTGGCTTTTGAGCTTTCATAATTGCTATTAATCTATTCAATGAGGAAAAGTAATGGAAAGGGAAAAAAATATTCCCTGGTTTGTCTGACTTCTGTCTTTGACCCCAGTATTTTTTGGTTTGGAAATGCATCTTTCTCACCCTTGGGAATGCTCACCCCTGCCCGGAGGACAGCTGCTGGGAGCACATGGCTCCTTCTTCGTGCATCCACTGCAGCCTTGTGTAGAGGTGAACAGGCTTGCTCTTGTTTCCAGTGAGGCCTTCATGTCCTGCCCTTCCCGCTGCCTTTTTGACCTGCTGTTTGTATTCAGTAGCCACAGTCATCCTCATGCTGAGCCTGCTGCGCTGAAGAGGCCTCTTGGTGTTGTGCATTCCCTGGAGCTGTGCCTGGGGTGTAGCTTTATTATTCAAAACCTCAGACTCAGAAAAAGCAAAATGATAATCCTATGATCAAAGCTGGCCCTAAGCTACCTTGGATTTTCTTGTATGGTTTGCAATTTCAGAGTTAACGTACTTTTACGTTTGAGTGATGGGAAGCTGTTTTTTCAAGCCTTTTCAAGTAGCTTCACTCTGTTCCTGCACCTCTCACTAGTGGGATCCAGACTCGTCTCTGTCCACGGAGTGTCCCCCTTTAGAGACACGTTGTATTATAATATCGTACAAAGTGAACAAATATTGAAGTGAAAACTGGAGGCCAGAAGAAAATTCCTTTCCTCCTGCGCTAGCCACGTCTACCATGAAAGCATCTTTCCAGCACCTCATGCTTGACTAAGTCTGCTCTTTAATGCCTGAAAGCTCTGCTCACCTATGCCTCGCTGGCTGACTGAACTCGCACTGCCTGCGTCTCCTTCCAGGATGACAGCCAGGAAATTATTACAGTGCAATTTAAAGACCATAAAATATGGGATGAGCAGATGGCAGGTCACGTCTCCTTCCCATGAATAGCCTGTGTCACCGTGGCAGTGCTTCAGCGCCTGCTGAGCTGCACTCACAAAGTCCAAACAAGAGGCACCACCAGTAGAGAAGATTGCTGTCAAGGCGATATCCCAGCAGCACAGACCTTACGACTGTGACAAAGAATTTGGGCATTGGCAAGAAGCTTTAGTGACAATGAGCTTTAAATACCTGCTGCTAAGATAATCACAATAATCTGTCTGCCAGCTTTTTCCTAATGTGCATTTTCTAATTCATTGTGGGAGGCAAAATCCTTTGACTGGTGGAATGAAGATATGGCACTGTGACTATAATTTACATTGTTAAACAACTGGAAGGAGCAGCTATCAAGATCTGGAAATCCTATCCAAAGCAGAATAGCTGCCTTCACAATTAATTTTTTTTTTTAAAAGGATGAGAAATCAGTGTTTTCACAGAAAGGTTTTCCTGATGCAGGGGATCCTCAGTTCTGTGAAAGAGATTTAAAAAGTGAATGTCTCTGGTATAGGATTTGCAGCAGTTCTGTTCCTCTGATCTTTTTGAGCCTGCCTTTGGACTAGGGGATCTTACCTTCTATGTCGCACTTATTGCTCTGTGGACTCCTGTGATTTGTGGGGACAAGATGCTGGAGTAGCCAGTGTGGTCATTTCTGTTGTCCCAAACAGGACGTTTGCAGGCAAATTGATTTATCTTTTATTTGATTGGGAAAAACAAACAAAGCTCTGTCATGTATTGACCCTTGTACAGCAGATAAGATGATCCCCCTCATCCTTTCATCATTAATTACTAAACACCTCTGCTCCTATGAGCAGCACTTTATCAAAGAAGGCTGTGTGTTATCTACTAACCAGTAACACAGTGGGGAGTATTTGATGCATAGGAACACACCGTGGTGTAAAAACTGGCATAGTTCCTTTAACTACTACTGGTACTAGAGCAAAAGAAGGATCTGGGATTCAGAAATGTCCTGCTAAAATTGTGTTAGTAGTTTGATAGGAAAGTATTTTCTCAAAAAAATGAGAACACTATATCTAAATGAGCCACTGAGCTCTAACTATGGAACCAGCAGGTAGGTAATATACGCTGGGAGAAGCGCAGCTATCCAGAAATAATTCCTTACACAGTTTATTTTCAATTAATGAAGATGATTGGTTTTCTTCCTGTCAAACTCAAAGCCTCCTTTTTCTCCCTGAGGTGAGTGTGGCAGGGGCAAGGAGCGACTTGTCTTGTCAACCTGCTGCCCAGGTAGCAGCCCAGGACCTTGGTTCTGCCAGTGGCGCCTGGCTTGCATGAGACCTTCTCAAACAGATTTGGAAAGTGCATGAAAAGCACTTTTTCTTTGTTCCCCTTTAGGTGGAATCAACTGTAATGCAACCTTGTTCCCATGTGAATCTGTCTGTCCCCTGCAGAGACTGTATTTGGCACCCTCATTGGCAGATCCCTCTGACAAGCAGACGTTCGTGAAGCTGGAACTTGCAGCTCCCTTCTCATGTCTGGAAACAGCCCTTTCAAGGACGTTTTTGAGGCATGTTTGCAGAAGCTTGCATTGCTGCTCGCTGTTCATGCTGAGGAATAAATTGGATTTGACTATCTGCAGCTGCTTTTGGCACCTTTCACTAGTGCAGAAATTCCCATTGTGATCTGTGAACGAATAACCAGCATAAATCCTTCGTCTGCTAAGAAATATTCCTGAGGAAAATGTCACCTTTTCGTATAGGCAGGCTGAACTTAGCCACTTGCACTGTTTATTCAACAGGGACCATTACAGTTTGCACTTTGCATTTCTAAGAATTGAATTTGATAAATGGAGCACTTCCCACTGACAGAGCTGGAGCTGTGCTACGCTTTTGTTTTGCAGCTGGAAGCCATTTTTACTTGCATCATAGAGATTCTTAGCCCCGTTGAATCTGGCTTAGTGTTTCTCAAGGGACAGAGGAAGGATTGCTAATAGCTTTCCAACCCACTTCAGCCTCTCTCTTCATAATGCAAACTCTTAGCAAAACAGGCTCGAGCAAGGTCTTTGTCCTGGATGACTTTTTGCTAAATAAGTTAGCGATGCTCTAGTTAGCAAAATCTCTTATCCTCTGTGGATGTGTTCAAACTCACTGGTACCCTACAGGGGGGCTGGAACAAAGATAACGTGAGAAATGCTAGGAGAGGAGTTGTGTTACATTTAAACCTTAGCGCAGCTGATACCCAACATGCAGACTCAGATGTGCCAGGGAGATAAATTTTGACCTGAATCAGAAAAATCTGTCATTTTCTCTCAGAGAATCTGAAACATTCTTTTTTTTTTTCTCTCTCTCTCAGATGAACAGACAGAATAAGCTTTCCTCCTTCAGAGAATTTGTTTCTTCTACGTGATATTTATTAATAAGTATGTTTTCCACAATAATCTAAGTTCCTGAAAAGGTGTATCCTGGGATAGGTTAGATTTTTTTTCATGACTTCCATGGAAGTTGTATGCTGTAGAGTCATGCAGAAGGGTGCAGGTACACGGGCAAGCTTACTGCAAATTCTTCCAGACAAGTTTTTCTATTTTTTTCTTCTTTTTTTTCTAAAAGCTTTTTCTTATTCCCATCATACAGTGAAATGAATCTTAGATGACAGATACTGGACTCTGATGGGCATCTCATCTTGTACTGCAGCCAGTGACAGTCAGAAAGAAATTGCTCATCTGAGTCAACAGCCAGCTTCTCTGGTTGTGTTTGTCTTCAGCGTTAATTTCATTTCTTAGTGCAGTTTTCCTGGAATCTGAGCACACACATTGACCTGATAAATAACTGAGGCTAGCAATAAAGATAAAGGAAAGTTCCACACTCCAGAGGTCAAGTTAGCCTCCAAATCATATTTGCCCTAATGGAGAACAAATTCAACACTACCAGAAGTCAAATGAATGTTTAGTCACCTGAGAAAATACCATTATAAGCTGAAATGAGCTTTTGTTTGGATTTTTTTTTTCCATTTTATTTCTTTAATTTCTCCTTGTCTTCTGCTACAAAACTAAAAATAGGAGCATTACTCACAGGGTACTTCAGAGGCACCCTCAAGGCAGAGGCAAGGTTCTAAGGTAAATCAGAGCTGGTGGCTCTTAAAATGGATGAAATTGCTTGCATTAGGCCTTCAGGATGCAGATTTTCATTTACTTGATTTATTCCTGTTGGTTAAGCTGTGATGTGAAGTGGCACAGATGCGATGGAGCCAGGCTGATGAGGAACTTTATAGTGAGCTGTCAGAGCAGAAAATCCCATTGCAAAGGGACCCTTTCCTCAAGGCTGTTTGTGAGGGCAGAGGAGTTGGAAGTGAAGGGAATGATTTAAAAGGAAAAAAAAAGAAAAAGAGAAAAGGCTCAGGGGGAAATAAGCAGGTAAATTATCCAACATATTGTTAGGCACCAAGGTGTTGGGTTGCCTGGTGGTAACAGCTGCAGAACTGAGCGGAGGACAGAATCAGACCTCTTTCTGGAGGTAGAGAGGATTACTTAGCCTCTCATCCTGCTCCGCAAAATAAGTGATTTGTCTTCAGGGGCTTTCTCTTCCCATGTGGGCTAATCCATTCCTCCTCTGCCCAGCCTGGGGGATACTAGTGACTTGTGTCCTATTTATACCCGTAAGCCAAATTCTGCTTTCTTACATGCTTTGAGTGTGTGGATACAAAGGCTGCTTGCTGTCTAATGCAACGTTTCTGGTGGCTGTTTGCTTTTGAGCACAAATGGTGATTAGTAAATATTTTTTTTCCTGTTGTTACTAGTATCATCAAGTCCCACTCCCACGTCATTGTATCACCAACATCCTAGAAAAAAACATCCTGGGTAAAGCATTTTGGCAATGACAAGGTGTTTTGTTGATAAATATGTTGAAATAATATGGTGAAATAATGGTGCCAGCAAGGCCAAATACTGCTTTAACAGCATGTCCAAGACTTTATCATGCCATTTACATAGTGGAAATGTCATAAACCACATTTGTATTGAAAGAGAGAAAGGAGTAACTGTGGAGTTAGATACCAGCACAAACTGGGGAAGAGTGGAGAGCCTTCGATGTATCCTCCTGTGTCCCTGTAAAATCTCCACACTATCTTACCTCACTTGATATATATTTTGTTACCATGGGCACTTGAGTCTTTATTGGTTATGGAAACTTTTCTACTTAGTTTAAGTGCAGTTGTGCAATTCATTAAGAGTAGCTACATCGCTTAGGTCTGCATCCAAAGATGAAATCGTTTTTCGCTCTGTGAGTGTCAATTATTTATTGCAGAAATCTCTTTGTAATGAAACTTGGTCTGATTTGTGGCAAAAGTAATTCTGAATGACTGACTTGCATGTTAATGCAGACCATGGAGGAGGGGTGACACGTTGGCAATGCCTTTGGGTTTCTGTGCTACAGAGACATATCTATATTGAGCTGTCAGCACGTTGTAATGAAGATGACTTACCACTTAAACTGATTTTTTTTTTCACCTATGTCAGGTAGCGTGTGGTTATTACAGTAAGTTACATCGAACCAGCTCACTGAAGGATGATGTTTTGTGGGTTTTGTTTATCCATTTGTGCTGCCTTGTAGTGGGAATTCGCTTGGTGCAAGTTTCCTACAAATTTCAAACACAAAATCCCCAAGGCAAAGTCCCCGTGCAATTCTACTAGAGATGGTGTATATTTAGTGACGTGTGTGTCCCTTCTCTTTCCATTGATCAGGTTCCCAGCATGGCTCCCCTGGCACCGGAACAGTTCTGTTCTTACAGATCTGGGGGATTTCTGTGTCAGAGACGCATTTGGAAGGTGCAAGCCCAGTGACAGAGGAGACTGAGAGCAGGAGGTATGTTACTGCAGGGCAAATATATCTGACCCTAAACCACCCCTGCAGCTGCATGGCCATGCAGCTGCAGGGGTGGTTTAGGGTCAGATATATTAGTATTTTCTTAAGTGAAGTCTTCCGATTTTTTTTTAAGGCATATCCCTTTCCATTTACTTCAGAATAATAACAAAAATCAATCTATCACACATCTTAATTTCTGACCAGCTGTATACAGAGGTCAAGGACAGTTTTTTTCCATTTCCCCTGCCGAGGTATCAAAGCCACGTCCATGAAAGCGAGCCATGTCCTAGCACAAAATATCCACTTTTAAGGACAAAAAGAGGCAAATCCTTTTCTGGAGGAGGCGGATTTGAAGATTGGTGATTGTAATGACACAGGGCTAAGCTATTTATGTATTTATTTCAGGGCTGAACTTGACCAAGTGTTTATTAGTGCACACAACATAACAGATGTAAATGCAGCATATATTGTTTGGCTGTGGAAGAAGGAGTGCTGCTCCTGGCTTAAAAACAACAAAAGGGATGAAACCGAGAGCTGATATGATATCCTAGGCACTTCTCCATATATCAGTAGAAGGAATAGTACTAAAAAGGCTGCTTCTCAGATTTTAATAAGATGGTGTCTGTGAAGATTACATTTCGGCTTATAGTACGATATTTCATTTTCCTCAGTTCTTTGCAATCTTTTCTAATATTGCATCTATTTGTACGTTTTGTGGTTGTAAACATATTTGAGGTCACTCAGTCAAGTGATGGTGAAAAAATGCTAACAACAAATTTAAAATGCTGCTGGTAGATGGGTGC
Organism: Piaya cayana; assembly: GCA_013389865.1. Lineage (NCBI taxonomy): Eukaryota > Metazoa > Chordata > Aves > Cuculiformes > Coccyzidae > Piaya > Piaya cayana. Next base: position 60,695 of record WAAB01016152.1, read on the forward strand.
AGTAGCTAATCTGGTAGACAAGCTGCTGCTGAAAAAAAAGTTAGTGGTATCGTGTATGACACTTACGGCAGCTGAAGGTGTTAGTTCAGCTCCTTGTCATCAGTGCCATCAGGAGGCAGGTGACTTTGAGAGAACCCAAGTCAGACCGACCATGTCTGCTCCAAAAGCAAAGACAAAGTTGTTTTTTTCTGTCCCTATATTTAAGGTAGCCCATACCAATCCAATATCCTCTTGGGTAGTGGTAGTAAATCTCCAGAAATCAACCATTCCCAAGTGACAGGGGACAGGACGAGAGGGAATGGCCTCAAGCTCCGCCAGGGGAGATTTAGGCTAGAGATTAGGAGGAAGTTTTTCACGGAAAGGGTCATTGGGCATTGGAAAAGGCTGCCCAGGGAGGTGCTTGATTCACCTTCCCTGGAGGTGTTTAAGGCATGGGTGGACGAGGTGCTGAGGGACATGGGTTAGTGTTTGATAGGAATGGTTAGACTTGTTCCGGTGGGTCTCTTCCAACCTGGTGATTCTATGATTCTATGCAAAGGAAATTCCTAGTTCTCACTTATTTCTCTTTCTTTACATTATAATTTGCTGCTACCATTCGTGGGGCTGCATTCTGTACTGGGCTCTTAATCAAGCCGTGCCTTTTAACCAGACTTACTGGAAGCCTGAGAAAAAATAAATTGCTGATTTAACATTCTTTCCATTATTTAGATCCTGGTTGATCAAGTATGCATGACACCAGTGTTGTGTTTACTGAAAACCAAAAAACGTTTGCAGTGGTGGGAAAATAGTCTAGTTAATCTTAGATATGACACCTGTGTCAGTGCTCCCACTTATGTAAGTTTGGTACAGTCTCTGCTAGTGGGTACAAGAACAGACAACCCAGCAAGTATAAACTACATCCTTGAAAATTCCTGTTGCAGTATGTGAGGTGGCAAAGAGTGATATTAGTCTTTTGAGCTGAAAGCTCAGAGCTGGCCATTGCTGCTTGAGCTAAAAGTGTGCAGAATGAAGTAGAAAATGTTATTACTTTTATGTTAAGTGAGTGAAATGTGCAAATCATGGAATATGCAGCAGTTTTTTTAACTCTCTTGAGGGCAAAATAGATATGTATAAGCTTTGCCATAGCTTATTTGCTGGTGAGGCCAAATTTAATGAAGAATATAGCTCACAGAAATGATTTGTTGATATAAACTCCTCTGTAGGATCTAACTGTTTGAGGTTCTTGTACCGGCATATTTGCAATGAGCAGTTCGGTAGAAATGTGTCTCGGAATAGAACTTGTTGGTGAGTAGAATTACGGTTTTAATATGTTCAACACCATTAATTGTAGCTGCTATTTACTTAGTGTTTTATGGGGTCAAATTGTCATCCTGACTGATTTATGCAACAGTCAATATCTTTTATACATTCTAACCTTGAGGCAAGATGGTTTGCCTCATGTCACCCTGAAAGACAGTGGCGGTGTTAAACTTGGTCCCATAGTTGCCTCCATTTTACTCTTCATGGTCGCTTGGACAGCTGAAGTTTAATTTAGGTAATTTTTCAAGAAAAGGCAAATACTTTCTGTATGTCTGATGAAACAGAATATGTCTAAGGAACAAGTTAAAATTGTTTAGGACTAATCGGAAATGTTTAATTCAGCTGAGATCATCAGTACCCAGGAGACACCGAGACACAGAGCTAGACACCAAATAGCCACTAAGAGTTGAAGTTCTCTTTATGGCCACCCTATGAGCAGTCTGCCCCCCTTAAATATGCTAAGCAGCCGTGAGTAATGAGCAAACTTGTAAAAATTAATACGTTTTTTGAAGGGACAGTTAATGAGCTGAAGAACGGCTAAATTTATTGAGCAAGCAATTTATTTAATGCACAGTTTGACTCTAGTGTGGTGCCTCTGTTGCAGCTCACAGCTCGACCTGAGGGGCCTGTATGTTTTACTTGAGTGTAAACTGCCTCCTGTCTATTTTAGTGCAGATTTCTGGCCTTTCTAAAAGAATGTAAAACGTTAGATAATGACAGCAAGCAGGATTAATGAATGATTGTTTTGTTGATGAAAAACACATAGCATTTGTGGACTGTTAAGGGAATCAGGTGCCAAGAAGAAAATGTACTAAGCCACTACTTCTAACCCTGAGTGGAGCCTTTGGAACTGAGAAAGGGTATGTTAAAGAATAGAAAACAGATCAATAAGTGGTTCTTAGAGAGGGGTGTTTGGTGCTGGTTAAATGATCAACATGCAGGGAGCTAGAGAAGGAAAAGTTGCTTGAGGAAGGATGAGAAAAGCTGTTACAGAAAAAGAGATTTTGTTGTTAAAAGCAGGGCCATACCCAAGTCAGAATTTTTTCATATTAAGGAAAAAAAAGCAAACCTAACCCAGAGCGAATAAGGCATCAATTTTCCTACATTTTAAATGAGATCTAAAAAAGAAGTCAGTAATGGCATTGGTTGCCATGGTGTTTAAAGGTGCAACTCCGCAGACACTTCAAATAACAGGCGATGCTTTTATCTGCCTATGTGGTTGAGTTAATTTTACTCTTCTGGAATTATTCATTTAGTTTGCTTTAATTATTCTATATTGGTAGTATCATAAAAGGGCCTGATCCTGCCATTTTAATACAAACAGAGGATTTTTTTAACTCCAGAGTACAAAGATTACATGCAAGCTGAACTAGTTAGGAGATGCAAATAGAAATGATGCTGCTCTGGGCTTGCAGAGATGCACATAGAAACTCTGCTGATGGCACAGAAGTGTGTTTAAATAGGGGCCAGGGAAGAACTGAGCAGAGAAATAGGCTTTGGGGTGTGAAGATGCATGTTAAAAACACAGAAGAGGTGCTGTGTCCTGCTGGCACAGGCACTGATACTCTCCCAGGTCTGTTTGGAGTGACTGTTGAGGTTGGAAGATTCCCTCTTGTATTCTCCCAGGTCTTGCCTTTCTTTCAGCACAGCAGTGACATCCCCAGCTGGGCTGGGGGACCCTGGTGAAGTGGACAAAGCCTGCCCCCTTGCTTTTCTGACCTCCAGACTGCCCCATGCCAAACAGGCTTTGGAGATCACTCCTTTTGCATGGCTTTTGTGGCACTGGGAGAGGTAATTGAGGGAAGCAAAAGGTTACTAAGTAGGTGGAACCTGCAGGTAGGTTCCCAGATCTCTAGTGCACATTTTGTTCTGACTTTTGAAGTGCTGGACACTTGGCTGCTCCTGTGGCCTTGCTGCTGCTGATGGCAACACCACTTGGGTGAGTGCTCAGATTTCCACTCATGTGCTCCGTCTCCACACCTGTGGAAAGCTTGGAACTTATTTCATATCTTGGTTCATGCACACAGTTTATTGATCCTGTGCCTTACTGCCCTTCTACCCTTGCCAGCGTAACTCTTTCCTGTATTTGACTTTATTTAAAACACAGGAGTGACCTGAAAGAAGAAAAATTAGAAACTGATGATGTGAGATGCTGCAGCCCTGTGTAACTGTACTATGGCTGTCATTTGAAACAGGTCATCAATAAATACATTTATCATGTTTTCTCTCCAGATATTAGTTGTCATATAATCTGCATTGAAGTGGCATCCAGAGTGTCAAGATCTTTCCCAGCACCCTCTCTCTGCTTTATTTTATTGATTTTTTCCTTCTTCCCCTTAGAAGCATGACTCAGGAACCCTCTGTTATTAAAAACAGTCCCAGTTGCACCTACCTTTGGATTACATTAATTGCCTGACAGCTAGAAGTGATCTGGCTTTTTCAGCCTTCAGAACCGGACTGCAAGAAATATTTACCAGCTACAACAGATTTATAAAGATGCCACTGAGATGCCTTGAGACTAACAATCAGAAAACACAGCAGCAAAACAACACTATTTTTCAAGGTTAAATGCTCAGAATGCTAAAAAGGAATTGCACATAATAAAGCCAAACAAAGACTTGGATTTGGTGCATTTTTTTTCCTCCACTTGTCTCACATCAAAGGAAGATGCCAGTGGCGCAGAAATGATTGTGCGGTGTCACAAGACAATTAGAAATTTAATAAGAGAACTTTAATTTTAATTTGGTTTTGGTTTTGTAGTTCAAAATCTGTTAGTGTCACCCTCCTACCTCTGTTGCACAGTCATTTTGTTTTCATGCGTGCCTTGCTCCCTGTCTTTATAAAACTCACTTAGCTGAGGATGGCGCAATGATAGTATATAAAGAGCAGTTAACATAAAGAAGGGGTTGTCCAGGCTGATATTAGCAATCTGGAATTCTAACACGTCCTGCATGACTTTGAACAAGTAATTTCTCCTTCCTGCACCCTGTTTCTCAGGTGTAAAGTGCAGGTAGTAGCACTTCTTGCTCACCGAGTGTCAGGTACTATGGCAACCAGACCAGGAAAAAAGCTTCAGCAGAAGAAATACCCTGTAGCTGTGTACTGGGAAGGCAAAGATACAAAATTTTCAGGCTTAAATACATCAACAACTTTGTAGCTTTTTGGTTTTCAGTGACAAAATTTTAAGCTAGGTTCTTGTTCAGCGTTGCTACCACTTCTTGAGCGTAAAAAGATCCATCTTAAATGCTGCATCACTGACAGAGATGCTGCCCTTAAGCCATAGATGTGTACAGGGATCTTTTTTCAAGCCTTGAAGCTGTGATTGAGGTCTCCGTGAAGATATTTTCTGCCTTAAAGTGACTTCAGATCTGCAAGTAAAAAAATGAAACTTGAACTTGAAGAAATAGAACTTTACTGATCTTGGTGTAATTTATAATTAAAAATGCAGTGCTCTGTGTACAAAACCAATAGAATTGAAGCATTTAAAATAGGTCCACAAAGGCAATACTAACCATTCTCTAGTGATACTCAGTGAGAATAGGTGATGAAAAATATTGCCTGTTCTCATTCAGGTGACCTGGTAGCAATTGTTTCTGTTGTGTTTCAGGTAAATGCTGCACACTTACACATTTAAAATTTACTTTCTTTCAAAGGGAGGAGGACTTGGTCACATGGGATGTCACTTGCAGCAAGACACCGGATCCATCCTGTGGTTCTGAGAGCCAGGGACAAGGGGACCACCTCCTAGGGTGAGTGAGAATTTGAAATAACACAGGCGCCAAGTATCCTGGCTGTACTGGCCTCTGTTTGAAGGCCATCAGAAAAGACTGAAACAACAGGGAAAAGGTGCAAGGGTTAGTCTTTTCCTTCCTGTCAGTGCATCACTGTAAACCTAGGAGAGGTTGTCATGGGCTGCCAAGCTGGTCAAGCAAGCCACCTTCCTGGGGGCAGCCAAACCTGCCTCCAAAGGCAGCCTAAACTCCCTCAGTGGTGAGGAGGCGGTTGAACCCTTTGCAACTTTCTGAACTACATCTTCGTAACACCACAAGTCTGTGCTGGGAGCAGGTTTGAATAACAGCTTAACTGGGAAAAAGGGAGAAGGAATGTACCACAGTGGTATAGCTTTCCATTAATAACAATTGAGACATCACTGACAGGCACTGCTGTCTTTCCAAGCCTTCCCTGAGATTTTAATTTCCCTTAGGAGGTGGGTTAAGTTTAGTCATTTGTCATCAGTTTTTCTGAAAGGTGCTGTCTGCAATGGGACAGGCTGCTGGAGGTGAGTAGCCAAGCTGCTGCTGCAAGTGGCCTGGGCAGCAGTGTTTGGGTGACAAAGATTTGGGTGACTTTCAGGGAGCTTGGCAGCTTCCTGAAATGAGTTTGCAGTAGGTAGGTGACCCAGGTACTTCCAGAAAACTGAGCTGATAGTGAGCGCTACAGGTTGCTGGCAGTTTAGCACAGTGGGGTGGCTGGTGCCGGCAGCGTTTGGAGCAGGGTCAGCCCTCACACTGTGCTGTCTGCGTGACACGGGACAGAGCAGTTGATGGCAAAGAATTTTACACTCAACATCCATGCTATCTACTTGTGTGTGTGAGGCTGAAGTATGCAGCCTAACTATTCTAGGGAAATATGAATTAGAAATACCTGTAGGAGCTTGAAAACGTGGATTAAACTTATACAGACTCTGATGAAAAGTACCCTGCTTTCAGTTTCTCAGTCTATTTCCAAAGTGAGTTAAGAAAATTAATTAAGACTATTTTTATTTGGAATAACCTCTCAACTGTGTAATGTGGTTTTAACTAATCTGGAATAAATGAATATCTTTAATTTACATTGTTCTTTCTGAGTCCCCTTTGATAGATGAGGTGTAACCATAGGTTTTAAAATCTTCAATTCTTTTAGACTTAGCAGCGAGGGGAAATTCTTGCTTTGATATCCTATCTTTCTGAGTGGTTTAACAAGTTGATTTTTTAAACTGTGTATTATCTGTTTTTAAAATGGGATCCTTACTTTAGAAATAACAGGGATTTGTTTCACAAGTTAGTACTTGATACTTGTCAGTTATCTTGTATGCCTGAACCTCTTTTGCCAACTTGGAATTGGAAGAGCTGTTTTATTTTTTCAGCTTCTGGAGTAATGGATTGCAGATCTTACTAATTTTGTGTGCTTATGTCATATTGTGACTCCAGATTTGTTTGTCTGTAATTAATATGGAAAGATTTTCAGTTTTAAGTGCGTGTCACACTTGTTATTATTTCTCATTTTCCTTCCTCTGCCTCTCAAGTTGGAAGAAAGCCCTCTACCTTGGAAACATGTTGCTTTCTCTGTGGGCCTCCAAAGCCCCTCAAAGCTTAAGGCTGGCTGGAGCAATCCTGCTTTATCCTTTTTTTTACCCCCTAGAGAGAATTAATCATGTGAATCATTACTCATGTGAATCTGCAGTACTCAGTCTGTTGTGGTTCTGGGTCTCGACTTTCACTGCTTTTAACGATTCCACTCAAACTGTTACCACGTGTTCACTTTCAGGGAAAGGCTTTGAGGGACTTAAATTCTCCTTTGATCCTACCTCCAAGTAACAAACTACTCTGAACCTTTGGAACAGAGAACGTGTGTGTGTGTGCTTGTGTGTGTGCATGTCCATGTAGATCCTTTCTTCAGGCTTTGCCTTACCTGTTAACAGGTTCAGTTAAGACTGTAGAAGGATTATACCCAGCAGCCTTTGGCTCCAGATGCTCACATCCTCACTAAATCGGAGATGCCTCAGCAGCAGGCAAGGAAACCATTGCAGACAAGCAAGAACCATTGCTTTTACAGACACATTTCAGTATTGTGTATTTAACTCATAATTTATTGCTAAATCAAATTTTTGTGAGATCTGGTACTCCTGGGGAGCAGGAGCAGTGTTTCTGTTTGTGGAGGCCTTCTCATAGGGACTGTTGCGTTGGCCTTTTTTGTTCAGTTGTTCTGTTAACCTAAAATAACAACCTAAAGTAGTTAAGCCCTGTGTATTGGGGAGGAAAGGGTATGTATTTTTTTGCCAAATTAATCAAAAACCCTCCAAGGCTTTAGCTGAACAAATCTTTAACTTTGAGGTATCCTCCTTTTTCACCCTGTATATAAACAGCATCACTGCAAATAGCCTAAGCAGTAAGTTATGTGCCTTTTGCAGTTCTCCGTAGCCTCACCAGCAGGTGCCTGTGTCAGTCCCCCCCTGCTGATCTGTACTGCAGCACGGGAGGAAAAAGAGGGAATCGTTAGAAGTGGGGGAGATGCCTAATGGAGAGGATAGGAATTGTCAGCTGTGTTGCAGCAATGAGGGAGCAATAATTTACCTGAGGAGCTAGGAAGACTACAAAAGCCACCAGTTATCCCTCCCTTAAGAAAACAAGTGGAAGGCAGGAGATTAACTCCTCAGGTAGGAGTTCCTCCCTGTGAGAGAGGAACAATACTCCAGGCAGAAGAGACTTGGCCTCCAGAGCAGCTCTGAGATGTGAGGACTGGCTCTGTTCTTCCCATTAGGATGAAGAAATCGTTCTTCCCCTTCTGCTGCAAACTAAATGAGTATCTGACTGAATGAATTTGAAGCAAACAGCTAATAAAATCTAAAATAAATGAGATTAGTGAATCAAGTCATAGAATGCAAAATATTTGTGTAATTATATAATTCAAAGCTGTTGCAATATTAATGAATATTATAATACAATGATTAAACACAGGATTCATTTCCGTTTTGCAAATGTGCCTAAGCTTTTAATCTTGCAGGGTATTACAACCTAGGTAGGTTTTGTTAAACCTTCTGTGAAAACATTTTATTTAAAAAGCACAGCTACAAACCCCTTCCTGTTCAAAGCCCTCCTTATCGCTCATTGTTTCCTTTAGTCTGTTTCTTCCTTTGTTTCTGGCTCACCTACTGAAAATAAAACAAGACAATATGCAACTAAGACACATGGAACAGTGAGAAACCAGGGATACAGTTCAGCATAGCTGAGGTCCAATTGCCTAAAGCACCCTTTTATTCAAATCTTGTCTTTTCTTTTCACGTAGTCTGATCGAGGCTCTTGTAGAAAGTATTTTTCTCTGAATAATCTTGCTCTTCACAGCGAGCTGTTTAAGGAGCGAGGTCCTGCTTAATGGCAGTAAATGTGGCAAAAAGTAGCCTCGGGAGAAACAGAAAAATCTTAACAGCACCCTCATTTATCTTAGCTGGTATTTATTTAAATTTTGTTTAAACATCCCAAAAAGCCAAATGTAAGTCAACCAGTATTTTTTTTTCCTATAACTTTTTGGATCGTCTTTTGTTTAGCAGCCAAAAGAAAAGGATGTTCAAACACCTTTGTGTTTCGTTCAGTCCTCAGGAAAGGTGCAGAACTTTGGTCCAGGCTGAACAAAATTGATTACTCCTATTTTCTACTGTCTGGTAGCCAATCTTGGTTCCTTGGAGCCTTGCTTCAAGTTGTTCTACAGAGCTTTTGTGGTGTTGTAAATCACCGCTGTTGTCAAGATGGAAAAGTTTTGAGCTTTCATCTAGCCTTAATGCTCAGTAGTGTAAGATTCTTGGCTTGTCTATGAACTCTGTTTGCTTGATCTTGGCAAGAAGAAGGGCAGGTTTCTTGACCGTAGCCTTTATGATAGCGCTGGGCACATTTGTTTTTTATGTCCTGTGATAGTAGCAAGGCTTAAGATGTTGTCCAGCCCCGCTGTGTACCCTTCCTATCGTTTATGTTTGAACTACTTCTGGCTAAGCCCCAAAACTGGAACTGTGTAGGCAGCAGGGATGCAGGTAGTTCTGGTTCACTGTTCCATGCTGATCTGCCTGCTGCTCCCTCTCTGGGGATCTGTGCTGCTGAGCCCCCTCAGTGGGCAGCTCGGCCTCCTCCTCGGCCCCCACATCTTCTCCTTTCTCCCCCTGTGATGTATTGTTGGCCAGGCCAGTGGCAGCTCACAGAAGTGCCTGTCAGGTCTGGTTCAGTTCTGCAGGCACCAGTACAAACTAGACTTTTACCTTTCTGTTGATGAGTGGACTGTAATATCGATCACTTTGAGAAAGTTTTTTTTTTATATAAAGTCATTTCACCAGCAGAAGCATCTTCTCTGTTACTGAAAAGAAAAGGTGAAGAAGGGATGGATATATTACACTTCAAAATAGGTGTATATATTTGCTGCAAGAGGAATTAATAATTTAAACAATTTACCTTGGGGCCTGTGATGCGGATGGAGCAGAAATGCAGTGAGGGAGGAAGAGTGTGAGTGTTCACAGCCTGACCTGCCTTTATAGCTATTGTGCTGAGTTATCCTGTAGGGTCTAACGTATCCCCGTGCCTCGTGCTAGCTTGCAGCCAAATTACCCATCTTGAGAGTTAGTATCTGCCACAGAATTTATGTTTTTTCCTCTATCTGGAAAGCATGTACTGTAAGGACAAATACAATTTCACTGTAAACACACGGCCCAGCCATTATTTTGAATGGGAATAGAGCACCTTCAAATTGAATTGCATTATGCTGCTCCATTGAGGTGTTAAACTGTCTGATGAGCATTTCAGAGCTGAAGCTCTGCCACTGATGAGTAACAGTGCACAGACATCATGCACCCCACCCTGTCAGCAAAGCTGCTGGAGGGCTGTGGGGAGTGCCAGCAGCTCCCCCCTGGAGTATACTCCTCCCATTTGAAATTTCTTGGCTTACTATTTATTGCTTATATTGCTTAGACTTAAGAATACCTCTGCATTTGAGCACTGAGGTTTGAGAAGACCTCTGACATTCAGACACACATCCTAAGATATTTTTCCCTGTGGTACAAGAGCCCATAGCTTTCTGAAATTGGAGCTGTTAATTATTTCCTAAAACCTGGGAATGCCTGAGCACACAAGTGCTTTGGAAAATCCTGGCTCTCATCCAGCTCTCCCTGTTGTCATGTTAAAATAAATAATTAGTATTTCTTTCATCCCAAAGCTTTGTGAGAAAATACAGTTAGTTTCATTGTATCGTGACTCTGCTGCCTAGTATGAAGGAGGGATCCATCCTGCTTGTGTTTTGTCAAGACCAGAATAGCCGACAAGAGCTGACAGGTTTGGGCACAGGTAGAAGAGCTTAGTGATAAGAAGGAACAATGACAGCCAGCCACCTCTTGGCAATCGAGCAGAGAAGCAGTGATATCCATTCTCCCTTCCTGGGGGAGGAGTAAGACTGAATATCAGCAACTACTTGCATGAACACGGTGCTCTGTAAGAAAACAGCAGGACTTGCAGGTGGTGAGATGCTGAAGGTGGCTGCTGCAGTGCTTGAAAATCCTGCTGCCACGGGGGAGAAAAATCAACCTGTTTGCTGTAGAATTGCTTTGCTGCACAGGTCCAGCTCTTGCCCCTTGGAAGTATTTTGATTTTATTGACAGCACAGTTAGATGTAGTGTTAGAAATACTCAGTCTACCTCCTCAGCCAGCGTTTTCCTGATAGTGTAAGTAACCGTTTGTGTAACCTGCAAAATCTGACTTTGGGAATCGTGACCCCATTTAAGATTATTTCATTTTAGTAAGCAGAAGCTGTGCCTTTCTAGACGGTCGTGCTAATTCCTGCAGAAACCCTGTCCCTCGAAGATGTATTGCCTCTGCTCAGACAGTGGGCTGCTTTTTACAGCTGGATTTGCTGCAAGCTTTTGTGTAGTTATTCCCTCATTGCCCAGGCCCTGGCCTGGAGGCCGTCTTTGTCATCCACACTCTCATTTGGCATGAAGGCTTTTTCCTCTCAATTCCCTGATCTGATATTTACCACTGTAACTCTGTCCACAGGAAGGGGGAATTAATAATTCTGCTCAATGCCTCATCAGGATGTCATGTAGAACTCTGGGAATGAAAGGCTGGAGGAAGCCTCCAGAGACTTTCTAGCTCAAGGTGCTGTTCCAAGAAAGGAACAAGTCAGCCCACACAGCTCCCAACACATATCGCAGTTTAACTGTTCTCTACAGTTTTAGTGAGGGTTTTTTCACATTTCAAAAGACAGCATTTCTCAATCCTTTTCTACTTTAAGAAAAATTTTTATTCATATCCAAGAAGAACCCTTGCTGCTAACAAAGCCTATTTTTTTTCTTATCCTTCCTTGCTGCTTCCCCGGCCACTAGTGCAGAGAATAACCTGGATCTCACCCTTTTATAATAATGTTTGATGTAGGGGTAGACCATCAACCTACCCTATTGGCTTTCTGTTTGGTAGATGGAACAAAATGAAACCATGCATTAGTGCTCATTTCTCCAAATCCTTCCCTGTTTTGGGCTCTTCTAAGAAGTTCAAACCTCAGGTTTTGAGCATTCTCATCTGCTACATAACCCTAAGAGATTTCCCAGTGTGCAGCAAACACCGCAGTTTCTACTTAGTGAGTGCACTTTGGGGTCTCCAGTGCTTTTGATTGACAGCGATAGGTAGCCTTATCCGTCCTCCTTCCACTACATCCCTTGATTGCCTGGATGCACCACAGAGTAGTTAGAAAATTCTTTGCTGTAGCGAGAAGCAATTATAAAACATTTTTAGAACAGTGAACTGAATGTTTTTCACAGCTGGCAGTTCTTATTTATGACAAGTAATAATTGCCTCAGCTGAAAAAAACCTCCGAAAAGGAAAAAGAAGGTATTTTTAAATGGAATTTTTTACTCTTGGATTTGCAAGTTGGGTTCTGTAGGTACTGGGTAGCTTCAAGCAACTGAACACCAAAGGTACTGAGAAGGATGGGATGAGTTTGCAAAAAGGCAGTTAGTGGTTCCAGACCTACAGAGAGGTGTAGCTATACACTGGCCAGCTGAGGACTGTAATAAGTGTGTGTGGTTCTTTTTTTTTTTTTTGTGGGGAAGTTTGGTTGTTTGTTGGTCTTTCTTTTTTAAGAATTAGCCTTTTGGTTTTAGAAGAAAATTGCTAAAAGCAGGCTGAGCACCTCTATATCAATGTAAGTACTTTGGAAAATGTTACCTCAATCTCTATCTGTCCTGTGGGACTGCAAAGTCCTCTGGTTTCAATGTCATCTTAGGTGTTTCCAGCACGCATGTCAGGTCAAAACATGACCCCACACAATATAAAATCAACCAAAAACTCTGGCCAGATCTTTGGCTACCCCAAAGCCTGACTGTAGCAGATCTGTATTCCATAGGACAATACTACTTTTGGAGCCCACTTAGGTTGTAAAAACAATGGAAGTGGTACAAGGAGACCTGAAGGGCCCTGGACATGACCAACATGCGATTCCTCTTTCACAGCCATCGTTAAGAGAGCTATAGGGCTGTATACTGAAGACCAGCTCTTATCTGGTGCGAGAAACTGTGGCAGAAAAAAACACAACCTCGAGTACAGCCACGATCTGCTAGTGGAGCAGTGATACTCACTTCTTACCAGTTAGGATGCAGCACACACTCAGTTAGTGCACTGCTTAAGTCATCTGTCTAGCACATTTATGTATAAAAACCATGTGCAGTATGGTAATGTATAGATCCCGAGGCTAGAGAGGGTGTAACATATAGAAACTCCTTCTGAAAGTGAAAGAAGACACTAACATAATGCATTAACTTGCAAGCATGTGTTCTCTGTTAAAGAAATTTATGAGGTGTGTTTGGAGCTAATGGATACTTCTCAGTCACTGACCTGCAAATACATGATGGAATTCAAAAAGCTCGAGCTCCTGTGGCTTCATACAGATTTTTCCCCAGGACCACTTTATTAATCTACAATTTTCCTTTAGAAATTATAAGACAAAATGTCATTTGATTTGGACTCCTTGAACTTGGACTTTGCAGGACGACCTTTTCTGTGGATTGTTTCTCAGTTGGATAGCTTCAGAGTGCTGGTCAAAAATCTAATACTTTATTTAAAGTGTCCTGGCAATACTTTTCTTGAAAAATTTCCCAGTGAATAACCTAACAGTTGGACTCGATGATCTGGTGGGTCTCTTCCAACCTGGTGATTCTATGAATTATTGCAGCCAACAAGAGGCAAAAAGGGTGATTGCTCTGCAGAGAGGAGGCAGACCTTTTCCAGTTGTTTTGTTGAACTCAACATTTTTCCTGTTCTAGACAAAATTTACCAAGATATTCCTCTTCATATGTTGTAAATAGTATCTATGTAACTAGTAAAGGTCTTTTCCTCTGTGCTAAGGACAATTTATTTTCATGCAGAGAGTGTTATGTAGCCCACTTAAAATGGACAATATACTTTTTATGTTTCTTTGCTGTGTGGCAAGCGAAAGTTCCACGTAACCTTGTCTGGGAAGAAGGATCCTCCAACTGCTCGCCAAGGAAGGCAGGAGAGAACTGCCAAGACAGCCCTACAAATGTGCAATTACTCAAGGAGTGCCTCTGCTTTGTGGCTGGAAAGCCTGCGTGTCTAGGCGTCACCAGTCTGACTTTCCTGTCTCCACAGTGTTTCTTCCAATGCACGGGCTTTAATGCAAAGCAGAGGGAGGGGATGAAGAAAAAGGAAAAAAAGAGTGTTTATTGTGAGTTGGCTATGGCGTTTGGGTTTGATAGCATCTCAGAAGTGCCTGGCACAATGTGAGCACCCGGCGAGGCATTTGGCTGGTCTTTTTATTCAGACTGTGAATTATTCTCTGCAGAGATCCTGCATCCTATCGTGTTGTATGACATGCTGGGCAGTGTATCAAGACAAATAAATAAATAGAAACAGTAATAATTCCCTTGAACTTTTCTCTCGGTTGCAGCATTTTGGGAACCCACAGAACACATTTATTCCACGTCTTCATTTTTGAAAGCACCTATAATGGGGACAAGAAGAAAACAAAACAGTTGGCTGTAGAAAAAAAAGGATAGTTAAGCTTTTTGTTAGGTATGGCACAGATAAAGCCCAAAACACCCTGATTTCACATCGGTATTAGTAAACCCACGATCACAAATATTTTCCCAGAATCTGAGACCCTTAGGACTTTTTAGATGGAATTCAGCAGGACTTTCCACATGCTGTAACTAACACATTTTGTGTGCTTTATTGGGCTGAGATCTCTCATCATTGTTTTCTGCTGAGACCTTGGAGATTTGCTTGATCTCTGTGTTCCATTGTGCGATTAACTGCATCTGAAAAAGCCATTTTATTGGTAGTCTATAGGGGCTGTCCTTGGATGAGGAGCGAGTAACATATTTGAGGAAAATGTATTGTTTACCCTTCTCTCTGCATGACTGTATGTGGGGTCACATAGGGACACCTGACTTTGGGTTCCAACACTTCTGAGATGTGTTTTCTTCAGACATCTTGGACTGAAGTCGAAGCAGAACTACGCCTGCTGATATCAGCTGAGGATTCAGCCTTTTTAGGAAGCGTGAGAAATCTCATACTGCCAGAGCAGCAGAACTGGATCAAAAATGATCAGAAATGATGCTGCTTTTTTGTCTTAGGCTGCATGCACCAGGGCGCTGCAGTCTCAAGTGAAATAAAACCCCATCACTCCCTTCCCAGAGCTGGATTTTCAGAAGGATCCCACACTGGGCAACGTGCTCTAGTGGAAGGAAGGAAAGATAAATGTAAAGCCCAAAGGGTCTGAAACACGAACATTTTTCCTACTTTGTTTTGTATTCTTTGAGAGAAATTTCTGTTACAAAGGGTGCACATTATAATGCAAAGTTCCCCATTGCACCAGTACCTGATTTATTATGCCCAGGAGTGCCCAGTGGCTCCCTCCGCGTAGCCAGGCGATGGCTTCTGCCATCAGGATGCAGGAGTTTGAGCCTGAAAAAGAGGAGGGCTGAGATGGATCTTGGAAGAGCTTCCTTAAGTGGGAAAGCAAAAAATAACACTGAAGGGGGCTCTGTGTGAGTGTAAACGCTGTGCAGGGGCTTAGTACCACATGTGTTTTTGTCTAAGAAAGTAAACTGGAGGAAGGCTGCCATGGGGAGCTGGAGCACGGGTGGAGAGGGGAGAGAATTGCCTGGCAGCAGAGGTCGGCTTGTGCCAGTTCTGCACTGACTCGATTTCGATTTTACTGCTGACTGATTCCTGACCTGTGAATACAGTGGTGTTGCAAAAGGAAGATAGCAACCAGCTGTCCTAGGAATCACCTTGCTGGAGGAAAGACACTGAAATAGTTTTAATTATGCTTCAGGAACTAGGTATTATGTGATGGCTTTATCTACTGCACTGGTGTTTTCCTATTTTGCTTAACAAATATTTTTTTTTGCTGTGCTGTTTGCTGTTTGGGAGTGGAGAAAGTAACTCACTGAACATTTTAAAGAGTTTATTTCAACTTCACAGGTTTCTGGATGGAGACCCGAGCCTGTGATTTGCTTTCAACCTTTATAAACACAACCTGTTGGCAACCAGTCAGGTCTTGGCAGGAGGCTTGCAGTTGCTTATCAGAAAAGTCTTTCATGCAAGCATGTCAAACTTAACTACACATATTTTTTTTTTGGCATTTATTTTGAATTCTTTCCAAGTAAGATTTTTTAGTCGCTGGGTAGCAAAGATTCTTGGGTAGATGCATGATTACCAGTTGAATGTAGTATCTAATGTAAAATACATGCAGTTGATTTATATCTGATCTAAATACCTATCATGTTCCTTTTTTGCTGTGTCCTTGCTGGGGCTTGTTTCTGCTACTATATGATTTCGTGTACGTTTCAGAGCTAATGGTAATAATTCATCCAGAATCACAAAAATGTAAGTACGTAAGTGACCAGGCAGGCTGACACTTGGCTCTCTTGTTTGGTAAAAGGCACATTTCCTTGGAAAGATGGTGCTAGCTTGGTAGACCTTTTTTCCTCTCTGCTCCTCCTGCTGTAAGTGGAAGGATGTTCTCATATCCATGCTGGATCTGGTGCTCGTTCAGGGCAGTCATGCCTGGTTTGGAGGGAGAATTTGAAATGATTGTAGGAAGGTTGGGTGTGTGTCACCTACCTTGTACCTGCCTCTGTAATCCACCTCTAGCTCTTCAAAGGGAGAATGCAGCACGCTGATGAACACCAGTGCTTTTTTGAACACACTCTAAGTTTAAACCTAATCTATATTTGCTTGTTTTCTGTACCCCAGGCATAGCTCTGTGCCAGGAATATGCATCAAGAACAATTCTTCTGTTTACAGGCTAAACATGAGCTATAGAGTAGTTAGTCCAACTGCCAGTTTCCTGGGGAAAAGGTTTGCAGCAACCATCTATTACCTCAGCTGCAAACAAAGCAAACTCTTAAACACATATGAAATTAAGCAATTAATTTCTAGCAATGGAGTTTGGATTTGGTGATAATAAGCGTTAGTCTGTGTTTTAATAGATCATTACTTACTTTGCCTAAAATCACCAAGTAATAAATATCTATTGGCAAGATAGATAATAGCTAGGACTGAGATGCAAGAAAAGATAGAACAGTAGGCACAAACACAAACTTTATGTTCATAGGAAATGGATTCTAGCCAAGAAACGTGATCTAAATTGATACAAGAGCAGATTTTTATTAGATACCTCCTCTGATTTAAGGGATGGCTAAATATCTGTGTTGATGTGATCTGGATTTGAAAATGTGAGAATACAGTTGTGCAGTTCTGAGCCTGACATGCAGAGGAGGCTGATGGCTGTTGTTGAACGTTTTTGGATTAATAAAGAGGATTGACTTGAAGTATCTGTCTTTGAAGAAGGTCTCTGCATATTTAAGGATGTGAGGAGATGGGGGGAGGAGTGAGATATCTACAAAAGTGCCGGTG
Source organism: Piaya cayana (assembly GCA_013389865.1). NCBI lineage: Eukaryota > Metazoa > Chordata > Aves > Cuculiformes > Coccyzidae > Piaya > Piaya cayana. Next base: position 77,659 of record WAAB01016152.1, read on the forward strand.
GACATGTGTCCATTCTGAACTAGAGAATCGTGGTTTCCTTCTAACTTTAGGAACAAAATGTGCTTGGGGAAAAGAGGTTAAAATTTTGAAGCAGTTTCCTTTCCCATCAACAGAACTGACAGGAAAATGACAAAATGCTTGTGGGAATGATTAAGGGGAGTGAATGTTCTCATTCATGTCATGTCATATATTGCTAATTTATACGTATTTGTTTTCATACCAGTCTGGCAAATTTCAAGAAAGAATCTGCCAGGACTCAATTGCAAAACCAGCCCTGTGTATTTTTTTTAAATTAATAGTTAGTGTTTGCTGTGTTTTGTTTGGATTTTAATGACATTTGTGATAAGTGATGGATATCAGGACTGGAAACAGCCAGTAAGAAGAGGCAGGAGGGCTCACAGCAGGACTCTGGAGACATGAGCCCTCCTGCTGGCTGGGCTGTTGGCCTGCTGCGTGCCCTTGGTCAATCAGTGTGTCCTCTTCTGGGTCTCCATCTGGGCAGTGGAAATACTGCTGCTTGCCAGTGTTGTAAACTAGCTAGGCTGCGAGGTAGGGCTGGCGAGGAACCAGGAATTCTGTTCTGTAAAGAATTACAAGGTCCAGTGTTTCAGGCTTTTGGAGATTTAGCCTTCAGTGCTTCAGTAGCTTGTAGACATGCTGATTTACTAATCATTCAGCTTGGTTATACAGATTTAGCTTGTACAGTCTTTCCTTGTAAAGTAGTGCCTACAGATCCTTAATCGCTTCTGTTACTGATTTTATCTCCTTTGCATGCTAACCTGAATCGGTTGCCTTCTATGTGCCAGCAACATGGCATGGCAAAGAAGAGACCAGAAAATATGGTTCTTGCTGGCCTGTTTCTACAGAGAGAAAACAAAATTCAATGGGAAGAAACACTCGCCTTCCAGCAGAATTTGGTTAATGTCATGGGAAAAGGATAAAAAAGTTAAAATGCCTGTAAAGGACAGCAATGGGGACATTAACAAGATGGTGATCTAGGAACTCAAGAGAAATGCCAGGCAGATGGTGTATCATCCCAGCAAATACCTTCTCTATTTTCCTGTCTGAATCCATTGATGCGATCTGAGAAATGTGCTGCGTTTAATCTGTGTCTTCTCAGAGATACTTCGACAATGCATCTTATCTTGTCAATCATATTGTATTTGCATATTCAGACGCCGGGGCTAGAAGCAGCTGAGACATTTACAGTCTGCAGGAAGGCTGAAGTGCTGCATCTTAGAGGACAATTCCTTGCATGATCAACACGTATTTCAAAAGGGAACATGTATTAAAAAAGGGAGATTTGCCTTCATGGCAAACCAGGCTCAGTCTCACAGAAAAAAACAATATGCTCTTAAGGATCCTCTTTCTGAGGGCCAGACTGACCCCCATTTTTTTTGATTTTCACAGGCATGAGAAACCTCTTCAGTAACTCAGAGGAAGGCTGGCAAGGGCCCAGAGAGCCTGGGAGGGCTGAGAGAACCAGCATGGTGATGAGTTTCCTCAGTGGAAGGTTTCCCCTTTCTAAGGGACCTGAAAGAAAAGCCCAGTTAAATGATGGAACGAATCTATCTCCCTAAACCACTCTGTGGTGAGTGTTAATTGGATTTTTTTTTTCCCTGTTCTCTGGGGGTTTTTTTTGGTGCAGGTTAGGAACATTAGCTCAGTGTTTCAATGGAGGTAGAAGTGAAAATAACCCAGCTTGTGTACGAGAAACTGGTGGAGAGGAAATCTTTATCTTGAGTAGCAGGAGACTTAATTTACTGGAACTGCTTTGAAGTCTTTCTGTTTGGCCTGACTCTCCCCTGACTTGCTGTAACACAGGAGTAACCAGCCAGAGGAATTAACCAGTTTGGCATAACGGAAATGATATTGAGGGACAGGATCTGTGAATTTTACCCCTGTTGTTTTGGAAGAAAAAATGATGTAAAGAGAACACAAACAATTAAGGCATATGCTGCCTTTGTTTATCTTCACAAGCCTGTGGTAGGTGTGCCAGTATGCAGTTGTTCAGCAATTAACAATAAAGGCAGACAGCAATTAACCACATGTCTTCAGTGAGTGGTAATGCAGGTTATTTGTATTTAACCTTCTTGATTCAAGAGCTGCTTCCATTCTGGGAACTAGGGAGAAGAGGAAGAAAAATTTTAGAGCCTGATGTCTCCATATGTAAACTGGTAGGATTGATTTGTCCTTAATGAAAAGTCTTATATATAAAAGTAAACATAAATATACAAACTCTTTCCATTAATGGTAGGTGAAATATATGATTTATCCTGTGTTCATGTGTATACATGCATATCTGTGCATACATACGTGTAATTTGTTGGATACAGTGGAGTTCTGTGTGGGAATTTCAGGCTTCATTTACATTTAGGATGTCAGGTGAGATATAAAATCCTGAAGCCACTGGAAGAATTCTCATCAGCATAAATGGCTGTTATATTTTGACTACTAGTGAAACCACCACTGAGAGAGCTTTGGGAGTACCGGATTGTCCCCCTTGTATTTTCGAAGATATTGGACTTACTTGGGAAAATCAGCCTTTATAGGATTCAGTATTTAAGGGAATGTGGTGGGCACCCAGACTGATGCAACTATGCCTGTGCCGATGCCCCATCTTTTTAGAGGATATTTTAATTTAGAGATAGTCTTTATGAAGAATTGTCATTGGAACAGGTACAGAGTTTGGTCTTTTTTTAAAGCCTCTTAGCCACAGGGGAAGAAGAAAACCAAGGAATACCTGTGGTGCTATTCTCTGTTAAAGAAGAAATAACTACTGCACCAGGATTACGTGTGCTGTATGATTGTTTTTCCCTTTTCTCTGAATCGGCATCCTGTCACAGAGCTCATTTTTGGCAGAATGAGGTTTAGCAACCACTTTGTCTCATTGTGGGTAAACAGATACATTTTGGATGGTTTTCCATTGTATAAAATTGGGCTTAACTAGAATGAACTGGCTCCAAAATGTGTATAGGAATATTGATTTTTTGTGAATTAATAAGACATTGTTTTCCGATTTTTATGGATTAATACTTAGCTACAAGCTGTTCAGCGTTTGGATAGAGAATATCCTAGTAGTAAAATGCGATTTCATTTTGGAAACAGATGGAACAATTGGATTGGTGGACAGTTTGCTTTAAAAGGTAGGAAGGGGAAGCAGAAAGTGCCTTTATTGGTTGTTCTTTCAATACAAGTCATGAGTATTGCCAGCGTAAAAGGAATCCAGTGAGGGGTATTTTTTGGAAATAGAGTTTTGGGGGCTGTTATTTTTGTCTATGCCTAAAACTGTAATTTTAGAAAAACCAATTAAAATGAGGTATTTTGGAAGGAAAGCAATCATCTTTTTAGAATAAAAAGAAATCATTTAAATTGTGTCCCCATTTATGAAAACGTATTATCACTTATCTTGGAATCAAAAGCTTGTTTAACACTCTAAGCAAACATGAAATCTGCTTTCCTCCTGCTGTCTCTGTTCCCATTGGGAACTCTAAAATTTTCCAATAGGAACTTTTTCGAAGGTGAATTTACTCACGGGAATTCTCTTTCAAATCCACTTAATAACCGTGTCATGGAGCATTGTAGATGTTGCACAGTGAGATGAAAAGAGGTCACAGTATTGTAAGAGGGACTGAAGGACAAGAGAAGTGATTTGAGCTGAAGACTGTCAGCCTTGTCAGCCCATTTGGTCAGGGGCAGCGCAGCAGTGGGCTGAGCATTTTGCAGGGGTTTACTGACAGAAACAAGGACGTACGCTGAAAACCGTGAGCACCTGGGGAGGTTCACTGTGCTTCTGGTTGCCTTTGAGCTACCAGCCTCTGGACTGGAAGAACTTCCCTGGAGTTGTTCAAGGCATGGGTGGATGAGGTGCTGAGGGACATGGGTTAGTGTTTGATAGGAATGGTTGGACTTGATGATCCGGTGGGTCTCTTCCAACCTGGTTGGAAGATTCTATGATTCTATGACTCTAAGTGCAATGATATCAGCTGGAATGGGTGGGAANCCTGTAGGGAACAGGTTGCTTTTGAAATGTAAATCAAGTTCAATATTTTTGGACTCGTTAGTACTGCTTGGTACTTTGGTTCTGCTTGATAAATAGACAGCGCATAGAGCCTTGACATCTGGCTGTTTGGCCATTAGTAAAGTACTCGGGCAGCATTTTAACTGGAAGGCATTAAAGGGATGCGCAAGAATCGATGAACACTTGTTCTGTATGTAGTTCAGGAAAGATGTGAAAACCTTGAGTGTCCTTCGATTGTAAGCAATCCTTGCGGAATCTCAAGGATGAAGGTGTGAGGTTGAATATGTCTCTGTTCCTAAAGCTCAAAACACTTTCTGCATTGGTATCAAGCTGCTTAGGTATGGGATGTGCAGAGTCCTGGGACAACCTGGGCTTGGGTGGAGCAGGCAGAGAGACACTGAGGAGAAAAGCTGGGTGGGGAGATTGAAGAGCAGACATCTCGCCTCACGCTGCAACACTTTTTGGTCTCAGACCTGCCAACAGTTTTCAGTGCAACAATGCCAGCCCATGCTCTGGGCATTAGTGCGATAACTATGCCATTTTATTCAGGTTGATTTAGAGAATTTCACATCTGAATTGAAAGCACCATTAAGTAGGATGATGTGTGGGGAACAGCACCAGGTTATTTTCTTTTTTTAAAGCTTTGCTTGTGTATTTACTGCTTTCCTAAGAAGGTTCTTAAAAAAATATCTGCCAAGTTGATTCTGTCCTGTAAACAGATCCAAATGAATTTTATTAAGATTTTTGCTTAAATCTTTTCTGCCCTGCTCCCAAGTTGGCTTTAGCAGTTTATAAAGGCTTCTAAGAGCAAGAAAAAAAGGAGTTATTATCCTTTATAAATAAGTCAAATGCAAATTTCCTTCGGTAGTGGTTAAATCTCTTTTGGATTTTTCCTAGAAGAGAACAATGACTCAAATCCATTGATAAAGTACACCCTACCTCAGTATTATTAACAAGTGCAGTCAGGTGAATCAGACTGCATCTGCCGTTGAGAACAGAGATGCTTGTTTGGAGGAAGGAGCAGGACTGAGCTCCCAGCATGTTCTGCTTATGGTTCCAAAACTGAAGTACGGATTGGAGATTTGTCCCAGGTCACAGTCTCCTTGACAGCCTGTGAACTGTTGCGTATCAAGTGCTCCTGCGTAAAGAAGTTAGATGGTGAAAAATACGTAGCAGTGCGCTGGAGTAAAAGGCAAGTCCTCACATTTCACACGTTCTAGGAATATAACTCTCAGACTGTCAGCTCAAAAGATAGGGTACAAAACAAAACAGAAAACCCCAACCCAGAGCCACAATGAAGATGACAGGATGATTTGTAAGGTACAAATTTGCAGAGCCTGTGGTAAAATAAGAATAGAAATCACTTTGAAATAGAAAAACATGACTGGAAATGTAACTGAAAAGCATGTTGTACCTGCTGATTTTTTTTTTTTTTAATGATAAAAGAAGAAAATCCACGCTATGGAGCTGATTGTTAGTGTAACTGTGATTTTACTGCAATGTTGGGTAATTTCTTTCAGCAGCAAAGAATGGAAAGAAATATGCCAAAGATAGAGGATCTATTAACAAATAATGAGCTGAGGCAGGCAGAAATATGCCATGAGCATGATGAGATCCTAAAAAAGGCATAAGGACTGAAGAAAATGGTAAAATACATGATACAAAAGCAGCCATTCTGTTGGGGAAAGCCATTATAGCAAACCCCGGGCTTTGGCAATTCATGCAATTGAGGAACAGCAATTAATTGAAGCTGGAAGAGACATTTTTCTGTGATATAAACCTGCAAGGCTCTCCCTTATATTGCTACCAAAGGCACTTCAGAAGCCGTGGTCATCCTAGAGCTTCCCTGACAGCCGGTCCTGCCATGTGGAGGGTAGTGGCATCTCCCCACACTACCTCTCATAGTGGAGAGAAGCAGATGTGTTTCTCACTGAAAGGACAAAACTGAATGTAGACTTCTGTTAAAAACAAAACTGAAGTGCCTAAGATTTCTGTCTTGAAATCAGTGACCTATAGCATGAACAGGGTAAGATACTATAGTTCAAAATAGTCTCTCTGTTGGTCTCTGCCTCAATAAGTGAGAGAGAAAGCTCTCCTGTGGCTGAAAAGCAATTGGTTTTAGAAGCTACAGGGCAGTGCACAGAAGTCCCCTCTACTCCTTCCTCCAACACGTTTGTCTCTGGGGCCTGGCCAGGCAGATGGATCAGAGTAAAATTCAACAGGATCAAGAGAAGATGAATGAATGTGTTTGGTAACTCCACCAGATTTATCATTTTCTTCATTATTTGTGCAGACAGCAGGTACAATACTCATTTAGGAACTGACAACAATAAGTAAGTGGCTGATACGGCCCAGCCAGATGTGTTCAACACTCAGCACTTCATTGTTATTGCCCCAATGTGCTAGTTCTTGTCTAACCCTAGAGCTCTGATACCAGTATTGGAGATAGCACCCACCCAAAGCTGATATTGTCACTGTGGGTGACAGCAGTAGAGCTGAGACTAGCTGTCCTTGTCCTGGGGGCCATGAGGGACAGACACAGACCCAGTGCTCTTCCTCCAGCATCCACATAGGCTATGGGAAATACCTTGTTTACAAAATGGAGTATCTGCCCCTTTCACCAGGGCTCACCTGGGGCCAATAAAAGACAATGCTGCCAGACCCCAGGTGCTTTACTCATTACTGATCCTTACTGGGAGGCTCCTAGAGGTTCCAGGTCTGCAGGAGTTCTGCTGCACCTGGGGGCTGATGAGGGGCGGGTCTAACAAGTGGCACCTGTGAGATCTTGTTAGTTGTGAGGAGAAGGTGCTAACAAGAGCTGGGTCATGGCTGTTCTGAGGAGCAAAGCTGGTCTTAAAAGAGGAGAATGCCTGTGTCTCAGCTTTGGTTGTTTGGCTCCATCCTTGGAAGTGTGACAGCAGAATTTGCAGCTGGCAGGGGTAAGTGACCTGGGGGCTGCTACAGCAAAAATTTTGTGTTAGGGAAAAGAGGAGTAAGAGAAGACTGAGGTGGGTCTAATGGTGAGCTGGGAAGGGAAGGGGCTTACTGCTCTGGGCTTACTTGATTGACTGGTGCTTGGCCAAGAGAAGGTCTGATATAGTTGGGCAGCCTGATGCAAGATGGTTTGGGAAAGCTTTATTACACTTGATTCCTTTCTCTTCATAACTTTTCCTTTCTGGAAGCTGGAGTCTCATTTTGGTTCTTTTGCAGCTAGGGAATGACTTACTTCATTGCTTGAGATATTTTCAGTGCTGCCCTTGGGGTGGCTCAGCTTCCTGTGGGTACTGAGGAATGACCAGGTACTGGGGCTCAGGGTGCTCTAGTCCTGATGTCGGTGGTCATAACCTTAGTGACAACCAGCTGTATGGGTAGACAGATCTCCTCTCCCAGTGTCTTAACTTGGCTCTGGTGTTGCTGGTGGATTTCCTACTCTAGGGCTTTTGTGGTGAGAAATTTGAATCACGGTAGCACGTAGGTGTGAGGGAGAAAGTGGTACAGTATGTGGGTTTTTTGGGAAAGATGTGGAGGAAGGTTGTAATCCTTTGTGGTCCTCTGAGCAAAAGGAAAATGAAGGAGAAAATGGTCTTTTTTTATGATGCCGATAATGTATTTCCTTCCAGTTGGTGATGTATTTCATGAAACTATCTTGGCCAAAATAATAGATTTGGGGGGAAAGCACTGACAGAAGGCGAGTCCACTTGTATAAAACTGTTGCAGAATATTCAATGATGATACAGCCTCTTGGCATGATTTAAATAAGCTGTTACTGTCTGTGGTTGTAGGAAATGTATCACATTTGGATTTCTGTCAGTCATTGATGGCAGCATCTGGTTCCTGGGTGCGTATAAGTGATGGATTCAAGGAGACGCAGCACCTGCTGCCTCTTCCCACCCTTGGTGCAGGGCCTTGCCCTCTGTGAGGGGTGTTCTGGGGGTGCTGCAGCAGGATGGGGGCAGGTGGAGGTGCCGTGCTCCTCTGCTCTTTGTGCTGGCACTTGGTAGCACTAGGGCCATTAACCCTCATGTCCTGGCTAAACTCCAGCCTGCTTAATTACATTCTGTCTGAGAAACAGTATATTCCCGATGATGATTCAGGTGTGGAAATCTTTCTACTCTTCCTCTCCTAAACAGTGTTATACGAAGGGTGGCTTAGTGCTGAAGGTGAAACCTGTTTTATTCAGAAACCTATGTCTGGATTTAGGGATGTAACAGAAAATGGAGTCTTCAAAGCAATATTCAGGCTCTGGTGCAGACCCAGGCTGCAGAAAGTGATTCTTTCTCTCTTGTACAATTTTTTTCACATTCCTTTACTAATAACAAACCTTTTAAAACATGTTTAAGCTCATTACTTGCAGCAAATAAAAATACTTCATGCAAAAAAGGAAACAGATGGTCCTGAATGTTGAAGATCTGCTTGAGATGTATTTGCAGCCCACTGTCTGGAACTTGTCTTGAGTTGCAAAGGAATGAAAGTTTAATTATGAGCTCTGCAATGCTAACGCTGTGTAACGAGAGGATTCTCTCGTGTTGGCCCATTTGCAGATCAGCATAACCAAGTATTTTATGGTTTCCACATCCTTGCTAAAGGAACATAATTCTGTGGTTGGGGGCTTCCCCTCTGGGACTACGTTTTTTCTATGTTTGAGTCGAGAAGTTTTGCTGTTAAACTGGAATAGACAAAGGATTTGCATTATCTAGGCTGACCTGGCATCTTACTCAGGGATGTGTTGCGCGCGGATGGTTCCTACTGACTCCCCATTTACATTTCAGAGTGGAAACTGAGGCGTGGTGCAAAGAGCCCCAGACTTCAGCTGCACTCTGTGTGTACAGTATTGTAGCCTGCAGTAATTCTTATTTCTCTGATCTTAATGCTGTATTTGGGAAAGCGCAGGCTTTAAGGAGAAGCAGTGGTTATGTTTTCCTTCCACGGGGACACCTCGGGAGGTTAATTTGATCTGTGCTACTCAGACTGCACAGTTCCTGCCGGCACATCATCTGCTTTTCTAGTCAGTGTCCTGCTTCCAGCTGAAACACAATATGGTGCTTTAAAAAAGAAAAAAAAATAATAATCGCACCGTTGTTATCATGTAGATGTTGTGCTCCTAGCTGACCCATGGACATGCCTCCTCTCAGGTAGATACGATCACCAAACTGAATGAGAAAAGTGTGGAGGAGGAAAGCCTGAAGCCAGAGCTCACGCTGAGCCCAAAGAGGCTGCCTGAGGGCACTCAAACACAGCGTCTGTGGGGCACATTAGCCCATTCCCTAGACTAGCAGTAATAAGAACAAGAATAAAAAGTTGTCACCAAATTATTTTGGTCAGGAAAGAGTTTGTGAATGTGAGACTGACTTTTTTTCTGCTGCTCTGAGCTGTTGGCAGGCAGGCTGTGTGAGTAACGATGCTGCTCCTTGCAGCCAGGCTGGCTAACGCTTGCACTGGGTTTGGTTGCTCTGCTCCTCCCATGGGTTTTTTTTGCTTGGTTTGTTGCTGGACACCTTCATAGCAGGACGACAGCAAATGGAGAATAACGTGTATTTGAATTGAAGCTCTAAATGTGTAATTTGAGGAATTAGACTGTTGCATTTATATCTGCAGAGCATCAGTGAATACCACATTGGCAGTCAAAATACCTATAAATTTAAAAAAGGCTGATGAGTAAAGGGGTTTTATTTTAAATATTCATTACTTATGTGTATGAGCTTCACATGAGATTTTTGTAGAAATCTTTTTTGTCTCAAATCTAGGGCTTTTCTTTTCTCACTTTGTTCTCTCATCCTGTCGTAGGAAGTTTGGAATAGCTGTAAAAAGTAAGAGTTTATGGGGGAGGCATTCTTGGGTTCTTTCTAATAAAATTATGGAGAAAGAAAAGGTCAAGCAAGGTTGCTCTTACCAGATTTTCTATCAGTTTTTCCTCCTTTACCTTAACTGAAAAATAATGAAAAGTCAAAGTACTTCTAAAAAGAGTCAAACCAAAACCTTCTGTTTCCTACTGCTTGGGAAGCAGGGTGAGCAAGGCAAGAGGAGCAGCTCCTTTTCCTCCATGTGCTCATCAAGCCCCCATGATATATGCAGGATGTCGACTCCAGTTATTTTATAGCCTCTGCATGCACATGCAATCCAGGGACATCAGTTGGGTAATCCTCACCTTTCTGGTGACTGTGAAATTGGGTTCTTGGTGATAGTCTTCTGTTGGAAGATACCTGTAAAGCAAACTCCAGGGATCAGACTCTGATTTTTGGCTGTAGGATCACCTGGTGTGCAGTGCTGAGCCCTGCCCAGCCTGCCAGCACAACCTCCAACCCTACCTCTTCCCCAGGGAACCGAGTCACTCACCCGAATATTCCATTCTGACTATGCACATTGGCACAGCGCACGTGGTTTCGCCTTTTTGCTAGTGGTGTCTCAGGATTTGAGCTGATAGATAACAAATATTTGTGGCAAGCTCGCCATTTGTCTTCCCTCGAGGAGGCTCAGGCTCCATCGGAATCCTGGAGCGTCAGCTTGAGGGGGTCTGAGCTGCTTGTCAAGTTGTCTGCCCAGGCACTGCCTGGAGGCAGCGTGTTGGTGCCAGAATTTGAGTTAAATAGGGTTTGACAGTCTGAAAAGCTGCTGTTATCTGATGTCTTGTTTTCAGCTTGGCTATTTTTTCATCAGAGATTTTTTTTGGTAAGAAAGCAATAAACTAGATATCCTTCTAAGTTGTTTAAATAGAGTTTAAAAGTGTCTGGGGTTTTTTTTAGTCTAGGAAGCATAAAGTATACAGGAATACTTTTTATTCCTTCTAACTTATCTACAAGGCTTTTTTTTTTATTTATTCACTGGAAACACCTTTTTCCAAGTTCCACGTGGTCTCTTGGGACACTGTGATCTATACAGGTTCTTTCCAGCGCAGTGGTCAGAGTGCCAGCTTGTAATGTGCTCTGTCTCTCTGTTCTGCCTCATTATGAAGAACCCGCTAATTGCTTCAGGCCTGCAGCATGGGCAGTTGGTAATTGGAGATCTTGGGTGCCTTGATATCATAATGCTATGGCCACTTACCCAGGATAAGATCTATCCCATAATGTGTACTAGTGAGCTCAATATCTTAGGAAGGCCCCATAGCATCTGTTATTCCTAGAGTCCTAGACCTGCGTTCTGCAGTTTAGGAGGCAGGGGATTCATGTGAGGCAATGAAATACTTTCTCATGGGTGATTAATAGACTCCTCCTTGTACATTTTCGTCTCACTTGATCCCTTCCTGGCCACTCCCTGCAGCAAGATGACAATACACAACATAAATATACACACATACAGGGTAATGATGGAAAACCAGATTTCTTCCATAATGCTCCAAACCATGGGGAGAACTTTGTATTCAGTTGCTTTTGTGATACTGTCTATCAAAATCCATTTTTTCATCCTGGTACTCACATTTTGTGTGTGTGCTGCTTTGTGTTACTGTGTGTTTTGTTTTCACCTGCCTAGTCCTTACTTTGGCACCTTTACCCAGATGCAAGTGTTGTCTTGCTCTGCAGGTGGTCCCAGGTCTCTGTATCAAGAATTCATTTGAAGTCTGTTTTCCTAAGTGTACAGTTTTGCTGCTAGTGAGAGTTTTTCCCCCTCCTCCCACCTATCCTTTGCTTTGAGTGTGTTAGTAAAATGTTTGTGCAGCCCTGGTACAGCTGCAAACTCGAGCATCTGGTGTCAAATTGGGAACTGTCAGTCCTGAACGTGTCCTCCCTATACTAAATGCATTTATTGTGGACTTGCTGTTCATTCCTGCTTGGCAGCGTATGCTCCCAAATAGTCCCACTGCAACCACTGCAGGAAAGAATGGCTCATCTCCAGGTGGTTTGGGAGTGTGAGGTTTGAAGGATGTTTTCTTCAAGACATGAAGTTAAGCAATAGTTAAGTTGCTGAGAGCCATAACAACATCAGCACGTGTACAGCAACCTGTGTGAAGTCTCACTCAGCACAAGCAACTCTTTAACACTTCTAACAATTCTTGAATGCGCTTTGTATTCTTCCAAAGGACTGATTTGGCACCTCCTCATCGAGATGTAATCTGAAAACCCACTCTAGACCTTTCCTGATGTAAATTAATGCACTAGGAATGGCACTTAATGAAAATAGAGAATTACCAACCAATTTTAAGTGCAAAATATGATGAAGCTACTTTATATAAAAGTCACAAACGCCTTCCTGGTGGTATTTGTTCTTGTGTATGGCCCTGCATTCTAAGATCACGCACAGCAGAGTTTCTCTATTGACCTTGTTGCAGACAGTTTTCTTCCTGAACATAGAGTTTATTGTTCTCCAGATGTAATTAGACCAAGTGTTATGACAGTTGGTAGGATTACAGCGCTTTGATAAATGACTTGTTTCTTAGAAGGGAAGGTTTGTGAAAACAAGACCATTCATCTCATTTCTCGCTCATTTCCTCTGCCCAACTTTCTTCCTGAAAATATGCGTGTGGAGTTAGATGTGCCCTCGAGGAGGGATTTTGGTGTTTCCCACAGCCTGTGGGTTTGGGTCCCTCAGAGTGGCAGTCCTGGTGTCATTCACAAACTTGAGAGAGTCCTCTTCAGTCTCTGCTGAAGCTGACAGGTGTCAGTGCAGGCTCCTGCAGTACCGTGCTTGCTGCTACTTTGCACGTACTCGTTAACTGCTGCGTCGTGGAGCCCAACCATCTAACGTGGTTTTGGCTTTTTTTGAAGAAGGGTGCAACACTTGATTTTCTTCAGTCATTGCAGACCTTGTTGATCGTGCCATCATCTCAAAGATGAAGTGTCCTTGTGTAACATTGATCCCTCTCTCAGCACCCATAGGTGCATCTCATCTGGTCCTGTGTGCTTCAAATCAAAGGATGGGATAAAAAATCTGTGATTTCTGATCTTGTAACTGTTACTGAAAGTACACTGTGGAGGTCAGATGGTGCTGTGGCTGTTGCAGTGACAGTCGCTGTGATAAACCTGATAAACCTCTGCAGCACATCAAGGGGAACTAGTTTTGTCTCTCAGGGCAAATTAGCCTCCTTCCAGGAGGTTTTGATGACTACTTCTCATTAGTTAATGTAGACCATTCTGGCTACACCAAAGCTTTAGAGAGATTGCAAGGTTGTTTGAAGATGGCTGCTTTTCCAAGCTGGCTGCAGCTGAGCACGAGGGCTTCCCTGTTAAGTTTTGCACACTAGAGTTGATCATTTATCTATTTTCTGAGTAATATGTGTGTCAGAGCTCAAGACAGTAGCTTTCCAGAGGCTTGAACAATGGTGACTATCCATTCTGCTTCACAGTGTATTTTTTTAATCTGAAATTGGGTTTTAGGCTTTCCTCTGTTGAGCTGTGTGACTGATCTTAAAAGCTTCTTGATGTATTACCCAGGCCTATTAGATTCAGCTAGACCTCTCCATCACCAAGAATTGATTTCCCCCTCTACCCCCTCGATGCTGCAACTCAGAAGGCCCTCAGGGCTTCTGTCTTAATTAAAAATTAAATTTACAGATCACTTCTCAAATCATCCCTTAAGCAGCCAGGAATAATGATCACCTCTGAGTGGTGTGTGTCACTGTCATTTTAATGTGCTGTGTTGTAAAATAGTAATGTGTCCCCTCTGTGAACCCTGTGCGGAGTAAGCTGCCCTGTGCTGCTCTCTGTTTGTGTATAGTAAAATATCGGTGAGTTTTGAGCCCTGGGGATCTACACTATACTCTATCTTTGGTCTGGCTGAACGTGCTGGCTTCATTAGTTCGTGACACTCTTTTTAGCTCTTACCATAGCGAAGGGAGGAGTGTATCATCTTGCATTTATGAACACTTCCAAAGAAACCCCCAGGATCATCAAGTCCAACCATTCCTATCGACCACTAAACCATGTCCCTCAGCACCTCATCCACCCACCTTTTAAACATCTCCAGGATGGGGACTTAACCACCTCCCTGGGCAGCCTGTTCCAGTGCCCAACGACCCTCTCTGTGAAAAACTGACAAGCTTGGCTGTATTTATTTGTTCTTCACAAGTGTTTTAGGAAGCTGTGCTATCTCACACCTTTTGAGCCGTCATTGGTGGACCTGTGCCCAGCAACCTTGGCTCCACCATTTAGTTAGAGCTGCATTGTATTGTTCTGATCGGTTGCTCAAGCCTGTTGCTCTCTTCCCTCTCCAAGAACCACTCTGTTCTATTTCCAGATAAGTATTTATTTATTAAACTCCTAAAAGAGCGGCTGATCAGAAGGTGGTCCACGGGGAGGATTTGGTCTAGAGATGCTTTGCCAGATCCTCTGCACTCAAGGTTGAATTTTCATGGGGATGAGTGTTTAACAGCTCTGCAAGTGGTCTGTGAGCTGAAGTCCTGCAGAGATGAAGAACAGGCTTAGGGAAAAAACCACATCCTTTGAAGCCCTTTTTACCAGAGCAGTACATAGTTTAATAGTTGTTTGAATTTCTCCAGAAAATAAACCAATTTCACTCTAAGAAACATAAGTAGAGAAAAATGTTAGCCCCAGCTGAGTTCCCAAACTATTAACAAACCATTAATGATGGCTACTGAAGTGACAGTGCCTGCTTGTGCTTGTGTGAAATAGCTGTTCAACTGGTGGCATCAAAGGAGTGGCTGTTCTCTAAATTCTGGGTGGAGAAAAAAGGAGAAATGCTGTCTAGAGTATTTCATAAAACAGTGATGACTGCTTTAAAGCAGTGGATTGAATCTACTGTGATTTACAGAACGCTAAAACCTTCCCAGTGGAGGTTTGGCTCCTTCTCAATATGGGGAGTCTTTGTGTCACTACCTGCTACAGATCCCATGGACACAACCCAGAGGAACTCCTACCTTTCCACCATGATCTGTTTGAGCAGTCCACGGCTTCTGGTCCTGTTGTGGTCCTTGCGTGTCCTAGAGCCACGGGTTGCTGAAACTCCTGTGACAGATCATCCTGAGGGCAAACCAGCAGAGCAATGACGGTGAAGCACAAGGCAAAAGAAAAATGTCTGTGGTTCCTCTCTTAGAGGTGCTATTGCACTGCAGCAGATGCAGGCAGAGCAGTGCCTCGGTGCACAGCTCCTGCAATAGTCTGGGGTTTAAGTAAGAGACAGGCTGCCATTAATCTTCTACTGGCAATTAGTCATTTTTTCAATTCCTTTCCAGACATGCAGGATAAATTGTGTTACCACTTCCAGCTGCAGCAGTGCATGAATACTTGTTTAACTGTGTACGCTTTTGGGTACATAATGAGCATGTGGACAGGTCACCTCTCATCAGGCTCTCCTGCTGATTTGAGAGTATGAAGGCCAGATGGACAGGTCAGGAGAAACCAACACACAGACAACAGATAGACTTGGAGTTCGAGTCATCTCTTGCATCATTAGTTTGCTCTTCCCTGTTCTCTCTTTTCCTCACTTAAGGATATTAGTGCGTGAAAAGTCTTTGCTTCTGATTCCAGCTAAGTCCAGGGGATCATGAGCTACTAGCAGGTTATTTGGATGGCAACTTATTGGATGTGCTGTTGTTTGAACTTGATTGATATTTCCATGTGCGAAGGTACCTGCAGGCAACTGGATTGCCTAAGGCAGGCTAGGCATGGCAGCAATCTTCATTTTTCTCATGTGGCTCAGGCCAGTGCTGCCCTTGGATTTTTCCTTAGCATCTCACCCAGGATGCAGCTGTATCACAGAGCTGATAGTGAATGGATCTAGAAACTGATACCTATGGGGCTCCGGTCTTACATTGGCTTAATGTCTCTGGGGAGTCCTGGGACTGGTTCAGGTCTAAGGGCATGTGTATACAGCTAAACTGTCAGTGTAACTGAGAAGTCCTCTCTCTTGTTCTGTCTTGTAGGATCCTAGTTCCTCAGGACTATTCAGTATGAACTGACCAAAACTTTTAGTTTTGGCAAGGAAATCCCTGGCTCACTCAAGTTTCCCTGGAGAGAGCTTGTTGGGGTGGGTGAGAAGAATACTTGTGCAAGATCAAAGTGGTGTTTTAATTTCTAATCTGCTATTGCATGCCAAACTAAAAAGGATTCCAAGTGGAAATTAGCACTAATAAGAAAAAAAAAATTTTTGTCATAATGCTTTTTTTTCCTCATTCCTTCCACTTTTCCTTCTTCCTTTCCTGTGAAGTTCTTGTAAAGTCATTGGGATCTTGCCAAGTATTTAGCGAGAAAATGGTTCAGTTCTAGTATTTTTTTGACAGGTTAATTGGTGATCAGCCTTGGGAGCCTGTCCTGTCTGTTCAACAGCTGGTTCTGCTGGGGGAGCCTACTTGAACTATTTGTGCATATTTGCAAATGAGGGACTTGGACAATACCCAAAGTAATTGTTTAGTCCTGCTGTTTTGACATAGTAACATTTTACATTTGCTTTGCGTGGGCATAAAGGATTGTGCCAGGTATAAGATGTGAATTGTATCTTCCTTTAATGTGCACCGAAGCTGCCATCTGAGATTTGACTTTTTGATGGATGGAGGAATTGGGACTTGCTGGAATTCAGGGGACTTTATACCTTATTGAACGAGTGACTGAGTCTTCCAGTGCTGCTTTGAGGACTGATTTTGAGCAGCTGTAGTTTGGGTACACGTGACATTCAGTTATGTCTTCCAGTGACAGAAGCAATAGGTGTCACTGGGACAGAAACATAATTCTGCCACTGAAATGGTCTCTTTTTTCTCTGCATGTGGGGTGCAAATCGGGCTTCTGGGATTCAGAGCCACTGGTTCAGCTAGTTGGGTTTCGTGGGTATCCCAGAGCTGAAAGAATGACATTGACTGGTGCTTGCTGGATGTGTTCCCAGGTTCTTATTCCAGCTCCTCATGAGCATTTGTCTTGCGCCAGCTCAGCAACAGGAGTAACGCAGCTTTTCCTCCATTCCCCAGGCTGGGTAACACTGCTTGGTGTGTGTGCGTGCTGCTGAAGATGTAGCTGGCGTCCCTCTCCCTGGTTACAGGCTCTCCCTCCAAGGCAGAGCCTGTTACCTCTCGATAGATTACAGAATGCTGCGAGAACTTTGCAAGGTCTCCAGAGGGTGTCGTCTACTCTGGTGGGCTGGAGACGCTTTGCAGTGAAGCAACAAAGATGATAATAGTCTCTGTACTGACAAAAATGCAAAGAAATGAATGTGAGTGTGTATATATTCAACAAATACAATTAAGCCCTATTTTTTTTTCCTTTTTCGACTGTTTCTGCTGTCAATCTGTGTGCCACCTGTCCCAGGCGGAGACCCAGTTCCACTAATGCCATACTGGCAATTTGTTTCTGCATGTTTGATCTAGTTTAAGAGGAAAACATTGAAGTAGCCTCTGTACCGTGCTGTGCTGTTCTGTCTCCAGTGCACCTAGGCTCTGCTAGAACAAGATAAGCGAAGCAGTCCTTTCAAGCTCCCCAGCAGACCTCAGATGGACATCTTGGGGGACTGCTTTGCCAGCAGAAGTTTGTACTTGTCCTGCTGAGCCTTGTGTCTCACATCCAAGCTTGTTTTCTCTCTACTGGCTTGAAGTAAACTAGCTTCTTCTCTTTCCTTCTTCCCTCAGAAAAAATAAGAGGGGAGAAGGGATAAGAGCTAGCCTGGGATCTGTTGCATATGTGAATGCAGTTTTAAAATAGAGTTTATCTGTTTTTCTTGGATGCTGCAGTTTGTGCAGATGTGCTGCTTTGCCTGCTTTTACCAGGCTCCCAACAGCCTTGTGAGGGTCCAGCTGTGTGTCCTGTACTGCTGCAGGTGAATCCTACTGCAGCAAATTGGGAAAGTATCCTTTGCAGTCTCTGTTTCGGCTGAATGCTGCTGTCAGCTTGGCTGTTGCTCAGCCATGGTGATACTGCTGCTTGCCTCCATCCTCTTGCTCCTCTGCTGCTTGAGTACAGCCATTACAAAAGCTGTCTGCAGCCTGTGCCTTTATTCCTTGGGTTTCTAGGCTGGCAGATGGTACGGACTAAAAAAGAGCCTTCCTCTGTCTAAATTAAGCAATAACACATCAACTTCCAATCACATTTTTCTTATCACCTTGTGATCGCACTTTCATGAAATCCCTGTTTCCATAGCTAAGCATGATAGATATTTCTCAGCCTTATGGCATGGATCTCAAAGGAGTCTCTGTGCCACAAGCCCTAAAAGAATATTTCTAGAAATTACACACCTGTCCTTGCCTCGCACTTTCCAGTATGCAACAGCTCAGCTCAGCCAGCTATTTGTTGCTCCTGAACAGAGCACCAACAACTCCTGTTTGATAGAGATGGAGCTAGCAGCAGCCTGGCTGATGTGCTGCTGGCTGAACAGGCTGCTCGCCCTCTCCTGTGATCTCATTGGTGTGAGTTTGGGTACTGTTGTAATTCAGAAATCTCATTTTAGAGGTCTTTATCTTGTCACAATAAAAAGGAATAATTTGATTCTGTTCAGTTACAGATTTTTTTTTTGACCTGCTGGTTTATTATCATTTCCTCATTTGGCCTAATTAAAGTGCTGTGTATAGCAGCTTGTTAGTCTTAACTATGTTCCTGCATCGCTCCGGGTAGCGTATCTTCGCTGATTGCTTTAGCAGCAAGATTGGCCCTGGGCAAATAATTTGTAGCAAATCACTTGACTGACTGAACATTGCCTCCATTTTTGGCTCATGAATCATCTGTGGCAGATCGTTGTTCTCCCAAGTTCATTTCTTGTAATGATTTCCTGACTAATTCCTGCGAATAATTTTTGGGCTGGGGTTGCTCACCCATCGCTCTCGCGACTCGGCATTTGCAGTTCAGGCATCTCCAACTGGACCTGCAATTTGCATAGGATGCTTTGGTTTTGTTGTTGAATCGATGTAACCAATTTCAACATCAGTACTTAATATAAATTCCAATTTTTTGGGGGGCATTCAGGATGTTTTAGTCAATATTTCAGCTTTACTATAGATTTGCCTTGTTGTGTGTGGAAGTGGAACAAAAATAATAGGAAGACGTTCATTGTTGAAAATGTCTGTGCTATACACCCCCCTTTTTTTGTATGATGTACACAGAAAAAGCCCAGGGTCTTGGCAGGAGCAACTTTATGCTTTTCTCTCTGCTATTTTCAGCATGTAAATACGAGTAAGCATAGTAGCAGTCTTGGGGATTATTGGCTGAGATTTTTTTCCTTGCATACCATCCTTCAGCAAAGCAGATCTAGAAATGGCTTGAACAGTTCTATGTCCTTTTACCTTCGTGCATCAGTTCAAAGTTGCTGGATCTCTTTATTTTCAACAAAGTTCCTGGAAACTTCCCTTAAATGTTATCAGCACTCATGTTGAAACATTTTTATAGCATGTTTCTAGACCCTTTAACTTCAACAAAGCATTAAGTAGTTCATGGATGGCGCCGTTGCAATTATCTGTTCTCCATGCATTCCTCTTAGCTCTCAGACGCAAACCCCGTGTTAACTATACATCATTATTAGACTGAGTTCGTAGCACTAATTGACACAGAATGAAATTCAGAGCAGGAAACAGAGAGGCTTTAGTATTCGGTATGAACAGACTGCAAATTAGTGTAACTGCTGCAAAGGTTAACTGAGATTGAAAACTGTTCTCTTACTATCATGTAAGATGAATGTTTCTTTTTTGGGGGGAAATAGCCATGATTGACATCTGAAGAGTAGGGGGGTACAAAGAGAAGAAGAATGCGTCACCTCAGGAAATCTTGTAGTGATATCTCACTGCTGCAAAGTGACTGTGGATATACTACAGGCCATGTGCTGGTTGGATCAGGTTAGACTCTTGTCCTACTGATTTGTTGCCTTTGTTCAAACCAACAGGCCTGCTTGGTGCCCAGCCAACAAGGTACAAGAGGCTGGATGTGCTAAGTGAGGTATCTTTTGTTGTAGTTCAAGCGTGTCAGTCTTGATGGCATCTTATTTAATGGAGAACAATAACAATCTGTGAAAGCTGACCTGACACCAATTTTGTTAAGCCTCAACTGGAGTGAGTGCAGATATTACTTAGTCTTCCACCTGCCTTGATAGATCAAAAAGTACCTTCTGAATAGGGTAAAGATCCTAGAAGAGGTCTCTGGGAATTGCATATTAATATCAGCTTTAATCAAAAGTGATCATCTGAACTTCCTAGGGAGCTGTGAAACTACTGAACTGGGAGGACTTCAAAAAAAACCCCTGAGTCTTATATGCATGCATGGAAGGGAACAGCTAAGTCCCAGCTTAGTGACCTGTAAGTCTGTAACATCTGAAATAAAATCAGGGTGGGACTAAATGCCCAAGAGTATATGGGCATGAAAGTCACTTCTATTTCTTATCTTCAAGACACAGCTTTGTATGACTGAACGAAAAATTTATGGAGCAAGTCTTGTCTTTCAGAAATTTGTCTAAAGACCACCTTCATTTTGTTCGACAATTTTCTTGTATTAAGTGTCCACTGTAAACCCTAGAAGTATCTATTAGGCAGTTGAGTTCACTAAAAATACTAAAGGTTTATTCAGGGTGAACAGGTACTGGCTGCTCGCTGCTGAAAGCAGAATCATCACCTGCATTATGAAGATTTTTCTCATGTGATAATGTGGCAACTGTTCCCATGATTATGATTTTAAATTCTTTAAATTTTACCCTTAGTAGCAGTCTACAATAGTCCAATACCTTCAGTTAAAGGGTTAGCAATACGTGTAAGAGACAATAAAAGTTACTCCCTAACGAACACGTTTCAGCCTCAAGGTGAATTTCAGTATAGCACAAGGTGCCGTTTCTGATGACACACGCAAGCAGTAAAACCTGATAATATACTGTTTATTACAATTCACGAAGATGCCAGAGGATGTCCAGCTACACTTTTTTGTGCTTACAAGGGTGTTCCCACAGAGCTTCAGAAAAGCTGAATGGACAGTTCTCTAATGACAATGTACTGTGTGAGTTTATGAGAGCAGGGAAGTGCTGCTGAAATGGTTCATTAATTTCAGTACAACTGAAGCATGCTATAGAAAACTGATTATTGGCAACTAGAATAATTTGACTAGGAGAACCAATGTTACAAAACCCCCTTTTCACCTTGTATATTAAAGATATGTGCTTTAGAAAGAGCAGTGTAAGTGCTGCATCATCCTACGAACCTTTAGCTTTTTCTTCTTCCAGACTCCTTATTCACGTATCAGCTGATGTGACTTAGCAGAAGCCTTTCAGAGGTTTAAGCCCATCTTGTAGAATGAACCAAATCTGCTTTGCCCCTCTATGATATACGCTGTTGCAGGGAAAGAGTCTGACTACTGGCATGATAAGTCCTACTTTTTCACTTATTCTGCAGAAAGTGACCCCCAAAAGCCAGAGTATGAGCTGAATCCCTTTCAAAATCAGTTCCTGTTGCCATCATCATCTTTGGCAACAAGTTTTCCAAGGTATCAAACTCAATGTCAAAAAGGTCAAAGTCTGTAACTTTAACTTATTTTATTTTAAATGACAAGCTAACTCTGCATCATCTACAGAAAGCATAAGAACCACCTTGGCTGCTTACCAGCCTCCTGGGCTGGTATCATGGTCAAGGATGGACTTAAGATATGTATTTCCAGCTCAGAAATACATGCATAAAGGCATATAACTACTTCTGTCAGCTAAAAAAAGGCAAACAGAATGTTCTACTTAGGTTGTTCATTTTTGGTTTTCTTGACACATGTGCCATCACACTAATGAATTTCTTTGTCGTTTTAAAAAATAATTTGTAGGCAGATTCTCCTGAACTAAAGCATCTTTTGTGAAAGATTACAGTGGAAGTGTCTATTTTCACTGTGCTCAGGCAGCTTGACTCTGAACAAATATATTTTATCTAATATAACTTCATGCTATGACTTGCTAGCAGTGCTCTGTGTTGTGTGCTGTAGCTGTACAATTAGCTTATCAGGGTGGGAAAATAATATAAACATTCAGTGATGAGTTTTAAACTGACATATGCTGAATTTCAAAACTGAAACGAATGGCTCCCAGGGTCTGATATAACCCCAACACTAGGAACGTAGCTTGTTTCAATTTTGAATGAAAATATCTTTTCCCTGGTGTGGGACTGGCCAGGATAGTCCTGAGCACCCAGTGCACGTGGGGGAGACTTCTCCTAACTTTAGGATTTTAATGTATCTCTCAAATTCAGCTGGATGCTTTCCCAAAGGCCTAATCCTGATGGATTTTTAGCCATGGTGAGTCTGTAAGGTGCAGGCAACCAAAAATGTGGCAGGATTTACCCTTGCTAATCTAAGCAGCCACCCCTGTGTGGACACTTGGCATAGGGCCCTTGTTTCTGAGTAGTGGAAGTCTCGTCAATATTTAATCAACATAGAACCAAGTGATGGAGAAGTTGAACGTCCTGGAAACTTGGGGTATGTAGGAAAGGGATGGAGAAGAGAAGGTATATTGCCTTCTCTTGGGCTTTTATTAGTGGTTTTACAGCTGGGCAGCTGGTGCTGGGGCTGGCACTGGAGAAGGGACTGAGACCTCAGTGTGCTGGGGGAGATCAGCAGGATATGCAATGCTGCAGTGCAGAAAGAGACTACAGAGCTAAAACCAATAACTGAACAGAGGGGGCTGTCAGGCAGTAAGAGAAAACAAGATGAAAGGTCCTCTAGCAGCAGTGACACAAAAGTCGTGCAGTGGCAGGGGCTCATCGTCCCGGGGAGAGGTGATGCTTGCTGCTCCGCCGTAGAGGGAGGCTGCACTGGGGTCTTGCTTTTCCAGCAGCCTGGGCCCTTACAGCATTTTATACCACCTGAACTGTGATGTAGGAACAACACCACACAGCTCTGCCCCAGGAAGCCCATCAGACTCGTTCTGCTTGCACTGAGCTCCCAAACTTAGGGCACAGAGGAAATTTTAACACCTTTGGTCTTAAAACAAAGTAAGAAGACCCTGTAGTTTGGATGAGAGATGTTTTTTAACAAAGGGTGAAATCTGTTGTCCTTCAGAAGATGGTTTTGTTTACCTCAATCAGTGCTAAAATATTCATTGAAGACATCAGAACCGCTTTGTATTATGCAAAGAAACTTTGTATTAAGTGTTGTCTGTATGCGTTCAGCGTATGAATGCATAATGCTCTTAATGCTCAGGCCCTGCAATTTTTTGATCCTTTGAAGAAAGATCCTGATGACTTTCTAAAATGTATATTTGATTAAAAAAGTAAGCCTAGGATTATATCAGCCCTCAGGATAATTTTCATATGAAAGACTGGATAAAATTCGCTTTCAAGTTTTTTCAGGAGTAAATTAATCTAGAAAGAAAACGGCATGGAAAAAACCCCCAATGAACTAATGGAATTTTTCCACTAGTTGTTTTCTCTTGTTGTTTTTATGGGCATCCTTCTGTGGTTTTTTTGGTTTTTGTGTGTTTGTGGACCTTCCATATGGGCTGATTCTCCCCAAACGTGCTCCCCAGGAAACACTGAGGTTGAGTCTTTGAAAATGAAGAAATATTCTGGTGGCATTAGTCAAATTTTCCACTGAAGCAAATGAAATAACTCCAAACAAATGCTTTATCATCCTCAGTCTAATAAACTAGAGAATTCCAAATTTAAACTGGCTTCAGACACGTGTTATCAAATGACAGATTGAGTTGGTGTTCTCTCACTCTAAACTTGTGTCCTACTGGCAATATATTGTTTCTGTGAGCTTCTATAGCAAAAAATGCCTGCTTTTAAAACAGGCCATCGTAACACTTGGGGAAGTTTGCATTAGTTTTGTCAGGAAAAAAAAGCAAGATTCGTGAATAAGTACAAACGACTCGGGCATAGAGACAAATCTGGTTTCTTTAACATCTCCTGCCTTAACTGTGGAGTAGCTGAGTGTAACTGACTCCTCATAATCTTCTTTGCTTCATTTTACAGAAGAGAAGAGCAATATTTTTGCAACTTATAAAAGCAGCATCTCAGAATTTCTGAGAGAGGAGTAAAAAGATGACTTGATACCACTTAATAAGGCCATTTTTAGTCAAAATCTTGCTTTCCCACTGGAGTTACCTTATTCCTGTTCTCTAATTTGAATCTTTTTACTCCTCTAATAGAAGCTTAGTTGTTAATGCCATTATAGAAGTGAAATAGGGGCAAATTTCTAACTGTTTTTATTGATCGAGCGTCCTTGCATATTCTTCTGCATTCTGTCACAATCTTGTAGAGAGAAAAGTGCTCATTTGCATATATCTATTCCCCTAACTGCTGTTATTTAATGTGATGTCTTTAACAAGAAACCATAAAATATGATGGAGTTAAGCAAATTCAGCTGTAAAGAATGTTAAAAGAATATTTTTGGAGTAGATGGAGTTCTGATTTTACCTGTCCATTGCTGCCTTAAAAAAAAGGTGTTCCTTTTATGATCCAAAACAACAAAACATAAAACTCCTAAAGGTAACTTTCCTCATTCTTTCCTGAGAAATGAGTCAGTGATACTCCTCTTGATCTTATGACGTAAAATATTATTGTGGCTTTTATGTGAAGACATTTAAACATACTTGATGGCGTTTAGTTTTCATTGCTACAAAGTGAGTTCATGAAGTTATGGCTGAGGTTAGCCAGAATGAGCAATGAGGGATGCTGACGTGTGAAGGGAAATTCGTATCAGCACAAGGCTGGCTGCTGGTTATTCATACCCCGACACATCTGCTGTTGGTGTTATTGAGGTGTCACTCACTACGGGTCTGAAAGTACAGTTTTATTCCTGTTTATGGGAAGATTTCAGTAGTAATATTCAGATTATATGTATTTTCTGTGATTTCAGATGTGTTCTCTGCAAGGATGTGATGAGGTATCTTCCATTTTCAGGGAACCCAGACAGCCTGGTGTGTTATTCTGCACAGGGTTTATTCTGGTTTTTTTTGTTTTTTTTTACAAATAGAGTGTAAGCTGTCAGAGCAGCTCAGTGGTAGATCTAGGTGGACCTTTCTGATCTGCTGCATCAATACACTGTGTACACTCTAAAAACTGTTTTGCAGTCATTTTGCAATAATTATGCAGCACGGTGAGCTGTATTTTAAGGGCAGAACTGACAGAGGAGGGGTACCTCTGGGAAAAGGACTCTTCATGGGGCTCTGAGTGCTGCTTAAGGAGAGTGTCTGTGCCGTATTAGGGGATCTTTTTGTTCCACGTGCCACATAACTCAGAAGACAAGGATGAGTAGCCATGATTTATATTCCACATTATTATGCATGTGATGCTTTTTGCTGGAGAGGAGAAAGGCCCAAACAGGTGATATACTTTCTTTTTAGAGATAAGCTATAACTGCTGGACTGAAGCCGGATTCAACCTTCAGTGCATCACCTGCTGAAGCTAAGAGAACAGTGGTGATGTGCTGCTTAACTGTGAGGATTGCTGGTCTTCCTGCTCCTCCAATGAGTAGCTGTGTGACTAAAATACAGCTTGATCTGTAGGATCATTAAAGAAATGTGGGGGTTTTGTTATGTTATCTGGGACAAACCTTTTACTGGTGGCTTATCCAAAAGAAGGTTTTGGTGCAAAGCGAGCTTCTCATCTGGTCCTCACCTGCCCTGTCTGCCTGACTGAATTTCTAGCACTTAGAGATTCTTTAGAAAAAAAAATATCTCCATGTAACAAGATACGCAGCGGTCTTCTGTAAGTTTCTGCTTTTCCTTCCACCACTACTTTTACTGTTTAAATTAAACTCCCAATTCACAGAGCAACGTGAGTATTATAATCCCACAGCAATGCTCACATCTAACACTTACCCAGGCCTATCTAATTAATTTTTTTTCAGTAAATATAGGCTTGCATGTTTTTGTTTGCACAGTTGAAGTATAAGTTTTGACTGAGCTTTTTATCATAAAGTGGCATCCATGTCTTTGGTGGACCTGCAAGGAGAGGAATTGTCATGTGATTTTCAGGGTTCTTTATTTCCCAAGCTCTGCTTTTTATGCATTCAGGTGAACTCGTGTCTCTTTGAAGATCTGTTTCCTTAGATTTTGGAGCACTGCCACGCTGGTTGTTCTTCATCTTCCTGTTGTATCAGAGCTCTGCGGTGAAGCAGCAACACCTTCTGTGACAGCCACGTACACTGACAAAGGAAACTTGGTTTTTGTTGTACTTCAATGGAAAGTTCCTGAACTACAGACTCCCAGATTTGCACATTTTAAATCAGCTGTCTGAAAGCTGCTAGGCTTCTCTTGGTCAACAGCAGAGTTTGCCTGCCTTGAGAGGAGGAGACAAAATATTCCTTTCATATCAAATACTTGTAATTCTAATCAGGACCGAAGACTTAATGAACTTGATATTTTTTTATATTAATTCTGGGAGAAGCTGGTTTCTTCTGGTCCTGCCCTGAATTTCTTATATGCTAATAAAGACTATTAGAAATGCCTCCCTTGAAAACCAGGCTGGGAAAGTGGGTAGGAAAAGACTTCTCTTCTCCTCTGGGTTCAAACTCTGACCTGCACTCTGGAGCTGTCCTAAGGTCAGGAAGGTTGAATAATCCTCAGAGAAGGGAGGTAGAGGGAGCTGAGACCCTCTCCCATTGCATGGGGTCTTTGCAGGCTGCTTTGCTATATCTGATACTCTAGCCATTTCTAATGACAGAAGGTCAGAGCTTTTAGTTGAGTAAATACAAGTTTCTTATGATATAGATAGAAAAGTATTAAATAAAAACTTTTTACTTAGGGGAAAAAACTTCAACAAACCCACGAAGGAAGTTGGTAGAAGGAAAGTTTCCAGTCTCTCTAGGATTTCTGCTAGAATAAGCAGGGAAATTATTAATGGGTGTTTTGGGAGAGGTAATAAAATTTCAGCAACTAAAATTAAATCCTTATCTCTTTGGCAACAGAAACAGAAGTCTACAGGGCTTATATTGGGAAATATCTGTGTTCTCCAAGCTCAAGTGGCCTCTGAGTGCAGGAACACTTGCCAGCTCCAATACCAAAGTTTCCAGGAGATATTTTGCTCTTGTTAAGTCTGAACACTTCTTTTCTGAAAGCCTACAGGAGTCTTGGCTGAGTCCATACAGCTAACAGGGTCCCAGGAAAGCAGAAGGAGACCCCGGAGGGGGTGGAGAGGGGCCATTTCTCATCACAGCACTAAATAGTTTTAAGATGTGATGGAATAAATTGAGGTGTCGGCTTACTGCCTAGTGGATAATGGTAGTAAATGTCTCTACAGTTGCCTGTAACTGAAGTTGTTCAGTCCCATCAGAAATGTGGAGCACTAACATGGTGCAGCTGCCAAATTTAGCAAGGTGGGAGATGCTTTAAGGAGCCTGCAGGGCTGGTTTGAGCTGTGTAGGTGTGAAGAGCCTGCTGATGGTATCCTTAAGTGAGAATAAAACTCAGTTTTTCAATACTTTGGTGATATATTTTAATACATAGCAATTAATCTGGACCTAAGCTTAAGTTTTATCTTGATGTCTTTGGATCTGAATTTTGTAGTTCAGGTCCATCATTAACTTGTAAGTTGTATTTCTGGCTTGGAGCATTTAGCTGTTTCTAAAGACTCTTGCCTTTCAAACTGAGATTTTAGGCCATTTAGCAGCAGCATCCTGAGCTAGGAGACACTGCTTAGAAGACTGGTTTGAGACAGATATTTGGCTGCAGTTACTAAAACTCAGTGTGGGGCAGCAGCTGGCTCTGTGCTGGTGGGGTGGAGGGGCTGGGTGGGCTGTGCAGCAGCAGTGAGTTGGTAGAGTTGCACTTCCCACTAGGTGAACACCCATCAGCCTGGCTGTGCCACAGGCAAAGCTGTTTTTTTTTTTCAGTACTGCTCCTAAAGCCAAGATCTCAGACCTGGCACTAGGGGAAATGAAGACGTGCAATTCTTCCCCAAGCAATTTTTGTCTTGTGAAGTATTCTGCTTTATATGAAAGCAAATATTTCCTGAACTGGAGAATAGGGGTGAGATGTCCTTCTGGAAAGTGGTTTTGTGCACCTTTTGTTTCTGCGTATTTTCAACTGAGTATTTTGTGGAAGGTCTTATTGTTACTTCACTGCAGACCAAAATCTAAAGCACCAAGCAGAGATCCTTCCTGATATTAGCATTCTGTAGAGCTACAGAAACGTGCCCTGTGCACTGCTCTATAAGGAATGATTAAGTTTTCATTGCTTAAGATGAGGGATTTTCCTACAGGTGTTTGCAGTGAGCACGTACATGCTCCTGTACAGGGTGCGGTGTGCTGTGACTGTCTTTGATCAGAGTATTTGCTGTCTTCTGTCCCAGAGGAAACTGCACTTTTGTAGTGCTAGGGTTATACAAAAATAATATTCTTTAGACATCTTAAACCAGAAAGACGTGATGGATCATGCCATGAATATTACTAAGGGAATCAGCTTAGAGTTCTTCTTGCTCCAGACAAATGTTCAGCTGTAGGTTTTTTTCTGTGGCTGTAGTGATGGATGCTGTGAGGGGAAAAATATCCTTCAAGCTCCTTCTCCAGTTACTCACCAAAAAAAGAAAAGTGTAGGTGATATTTATAAATGCTACTAGAGACTTGAGAGAGGAGAGAGATTTGAAAGACTGTGGATACAACTATCTAATAGAAAAGTGAAGTGCATATCATAGTTGGATGAGAACCATGCTGTGAAAGGACAGTTGCATTGAGTGTTGCTCTTTCTCTGGTCTGTGTATTGTTGGACTGTTTTCTCTGTGAAATGAAAATGGGACATCCATAACGTGGAGACATTCTAGCAGGCAGAATGTCACAAAATCTGTGTGATGCTCTTGTAATGATGTTTTCTAGTAGCTGCAGCTTTTGTCAAATGAGCACAGACATCCATCCATGGTAATATTCCGTAAATACGTATTTACAGCCAAGTCATTGGGCAGCACAACACATGGGCTGAACAGGCTTTAGTTTGGAGTTGAGCATTCAATTTATATGCTTTGGCAGAGAAGGATGAATTTCTGGTACTCCTTATCTTTCTATGATGGTTTTTTCCCCCAGGCCATCCTTAATTTGCTTTTATGAGCCTCAGGATGCCTGGAAGAAAGTATTTGCTTCAGATAGCCCGGCCATGGTTTGATAGTTCTTTGGGTTCTGGCTTTGCACAAACATGACTGTGTTGGTTCCCATTACCCTCCTGTCCTTGGCACCTCATTTTGTTCTCATTACACAAGATATTCATGATACATTCTGCAGTCAGGATGAGTCCTTGTCGTGCCTACTACTGCCATATGCCTAATGGCTAAGAAGCAGTATGCAGCTTGTTATCTTGATGGAGCCAGAGCCTTCCTGTGGTCTGTGGAGCCACGGAAATTTATATTAGTGGAGTCTAAAGCAACATCCTAAGTTTTCAGTTTGCTTCATGCACTTCCCAAAAACTGAGCTGTTGTGCAAGGGGGGCTGTGTTGGTTTTTTGAGGTGGTGATGGTAGTTTCAGTGCTTGGGTCAGTAGAAGGTAATTCTGATTAATTCTGATCAGTTTTTAACTCTTGCCTCACTTTTTCTTTTTAATTTCCACTGTACCCCTGCACAGGGAAATGAAGGAATAATGACCCTTATTTGTATGCAGGGTAATTGTACAGTTGTTGGGTCTCAAAAGGAGGAGTACGGCACAACCTCTGTTTAACTAGAATTAGTTTCTTTACACAAAATACAGACTTCACTTGATTAATTTGAGTCAATTTCCTGCCTTTTGGTAGCAAATAAAAACTCCTTTGTATGCTGGCGTGGGGGACATTGAGGTAGGGAGGGCGATATCAAAGGCTGCTTTTTTCTGCTGGGTGGTTTTCTGGATCAAGCCCACAGGAAGCTGCTGGGACACTGGAGCTGCTGCTGGGGGACTGAGACACAGATCAGGGCTGGCAGGTTTGTGCTCCAGGCTCCGCGAGGAGACTTAGTCAGAAACTATTTTTGTTTAAAGCATTTCTCACTTTCTGCATTATTCAAGACTTAAGGCCTTTTGCAGAGTCCCTCTGGCATCCCCTGCTGCAAACAAAGGCCTGTCTGTGACCTGGCCGCTGCTTATGGCCACGGGAAATTTTGTCTTTCCCAGGTTACAGATGACATGAAAAAAATCATAGAGACCTTTGTACTGAGGAGCTTGGAGATTGAGGAGGGTGCAGATTTACCTCAGAATTTTACCACTGTCTTATGCATGAATCTTTGTATTTTAGATAAAGCCAGACCAACTTTACACCACAGTTAAGCCTGGCAAATGCAGTCTGAAGTTAGACTATGGCAATGGGTTTTGTTTCTTTTTTTTTTTTTTTTGCTCAGGAAGTAAGAAATGGAATGCTTTTCCCAGTAAGATTGCTAATTGTTAATCTTATAAGAACTGTGTGTTTATTAAGCTATGTGGGCTGCATGTTGTTTAACTTCCTAGCGGACAAAAGTCATGGAAAAAGGTTTAAGAATTGTCTGACAGAGAATCAAGGAATGCAGGAATTTCTCAGAGGTTTCTTGCCCTTGTGGAGAAGGGAAGACCTGCATGGATGGTGCAGGACACAAAGTAATGACGTTTGGTGTATTTCATTTTAATTATGGGATTTATTCAACTGTGGCACTGATGAAAAGGTCACACAAAACATGCAAAACACCAGTGAAGCTGTGTGAAGATGCCTGAAGGAAATTAAAGGAACACTTCTAGGCTTTTCCTTCTCTAAATCCCCAGTGTCCATCCCTGGATGCCACATGCAGAAAGGGAGACTGAAGCAGAGAGATGTTGAATGCCTCTTGAAAGCTGGGAGAGCCTTTCTGAACATTGCAGTTCTCTGGCAAAGTGCATATGCTGTCCTTTGGTGACCGGGATTGCTTTGCTCTGTGCTTAACCCTGAACACCCGTGATCTGAAACCCTCGGTGGAGTGAAGAGGATCACAAACATCACTGTAAAGCCAGTGTTAAAAGAGATGCTATTCAAAAGCATACAAAAAGAAACAGGGATCTTGCAGTGAATAATTTCCTACAGAAAGGAAGGTTGCAGACTGAACTTCTTGCCTGTGCTGTGAGTCACAGTGCCCCAGCCGCTCCGGGCAGGAGAAGGGGAGGGCTGACCTCACAGCTGTGGCTCTTGATGGTGTTGAACCAACTGTTTCTTGAAAGTCTTGTGGAGATGACTCACAGCTCTGCCTTCGCTCTAGAGCCCACGACCAAAATGATGTGATCTGGCAAGAGAGTGAGTGAAGGTTTCTGCCACAGGCCATCAGGCTTTTACTGTGGATGAAAATTGTCAGTCACTTGTTGAGTTTTGCAGTCTGTAAGCACAAGGCCTGCTTCCTGATATTTTGGAGAAAAGTAAAAGAAGCAGGGAAATAAACTATTTCTTTGAATGGAAGTTTGGGTTGATTTTACAATTTTGAATTGTGACAGCTTCCAATTTTATTTTTTCTCCCCATGAGCTGTTAGTCCTGCATTAGAATACAAGTACAGTGAGTTCCGAGGCACCACAGAGATGAGCATCTGTAGCCCAGCCTGCAGGGCTTCCTGTGCTGGGTAGGTGCAGGGTAGCTCTCTGGCACATGTGTCTTAGATGTGGTAACTGGACAGTTGCTGTTTTTAAAAGGAGGCAGGTCACTAGCAGAAAATGATAGGGGACATGTTTTTCCCACATCCTAGATGACAGAATGTGATTCAGGATCTCTGTTTACTGTGGTCTGGCAAACTAATAAGGATCATGGATGGGAAAAAAGAGAAGTTCCAGGCTCCCGGGAAATCCTGGAGTGAGATAGTGTCCTGAGGCTTCTCTATAGGATCTGTGGGGTGGCTCCTGTATTCTAGAACTGTTTTGCTTCCCAGCTCACATTGAGCACGCTTCCTCTTGCCAGAGAGTTTGCTGAGTGTGGTGCGGAGCAGCGAATGCAGGCTGGACCACTGGCACAGCCCCTTCCTGGGAGTGCCAAGAGCAATTCTGCTGCGCCCACTGTTGAATGAGGCAGGGATGCTGTGGACTGGGAGGAGGCTGCTCTGGTGAGAGGTATCGTGAGCACAGGGATTACTCTAAGCTGCTGCTGCTGAGCCGTGCTGTGGCCTGGGAAGTGGTACTGTTGGTGTAACAGGGGACGGTGTCATACATGGGGTTTATTAGACCCCTCAGTTGGGTGCAAACGCAGTAAAAATGATCTTTCAAATGAATTGGACCATGAGTAAGTTTTGAGCAAGTGTGTGGTGTCATAAAGGAAAAGAAGATAATAGACTGAATGGAGGAACAGGGTTGCCAAAGGCTCCAACAAAGCTGGAAGCCTGGAAGAGGTTTAAACAGTATTTCCCCCTGCATTGAGTGCTGCTGCTAAGGAAGATGACTGGAGGTAATGCTGCTGGGGCAACAGTCCTGATGTACTTTCACGTATTTGAACAGTGTTCGGGTACAATGCAGCACGGTCTGGATTTGTTGAACTGAAGAGGTTTTGAGAACGCCATGCTAACGTGGCACGTGTCAGAGGATGATTTTAACTGAAGGACATGGAAGATGCATGGTTCTGCAGCAGAACTGAGGAGTGGCTGAGGCTGAAGAGTCCAGCTGGAAATTTTGGCAGCGCTGAAGGAGAGTGTGATGAAATATTGGATTAGGACTGGGACCTGGAACAAAACAGCCTGAGATTATCTGTTGGAAGATTTTGAATCAACCTGTGACAGGCAGCTTCCCACAGAGCACATGCTGCCAGTTTGACCTCCCCTGCTGGGTGGGTCACCCCGCACGCTGGTGGGGTTGATGTCAGCAAAGCTCTTGGACCCCGCAGGGAAGAGCTGGCGTGGCTAGTCCTGAAGTGCTCAGAGTCCACAGAAACTGCTGCTTGCTGGGTGGAAACAGAGAAATGTTTTCCACCATTAGTATGGTGTGTGGGTGGTGACAGCCCAAACTGCAGAGGATTAGCCATCAGATGGATGTTATTGTTGCAGAAGAACAATGATGAAAGAGCCAGGAATCTGAAGGCAAAGGGACACTTACTGATTTTGATGTTGAAAAGTGATACAAAATTCCCTTCAGTTATTAGAGACAGAATTTGCAGGACTGAAAGGGAAGTTATATGGAGTGGAAGGTGAGCAGGTAAAACTCTTGGCTTTTGGTGGGTCAGCCGAAGGAGTACGAACTAAGTGATATAGGGGTAGTAACTGGAAAGGGTTTTGTTGTGATAACAGCAGGGGAAAGTGCTTGATACTGTGTTAAGTGTATTCAAGTCCTTGGTGTCTTTAAACCCAGGAGTTAGTTCACTGAAAGGCCAGAGTCTAAATCAATGAGGAGGGGGTGTTTGAGGATGCCTCCAGGGAATGAGAAACTCTCAACAGAACATCCCTAAACCTGAGAATGGCCACCTTTCCCTTCTGCTAAGGCAGGAATAAAAAGATAACTTGAATTTTTACTGTTGATGTGAGATGCTGATAATAAGTGTTTTCACTTTGGTTGGGGGGGGGGAGGAATATTTAGCTGCTGCTGAAAGAGATAAATTGAAAGTGAAAAAGCTTCACTGCTGCCAGGAAACTTGAATTGCTGGTTTAAGAGGAAGCAAAAGAGTTAAGGGTGCTGCTGTGGGCAGTTCTGCTTTGTCTCGTTTCTGAGAGGGAGTGTTCAGCACTGCCATGTGCACAGCAAGGCACCAGGATCACTGTGGGAATCTCCTTCTCCCAGAGGTTAAAGCTTGGGAAGCTCCCCTGTGGCTCTCTGAGGCACACGCTTAACGAGCTGGCATTCATGAGGGTTTGCAGGGAGCTCTTGGTCAGCAGACCTGGCTGTTCTTGTCCTGTACGGACCTCAAGTGCTGGACGTGTGGCACGAAAGTCAGAAGAGTGATGCAGAAGGAGCATGAGGTGCATGGCTGTTTGATAGAGGAACGAACAGCAACTGGAAGATGGCTGCTCTTCTAAATCTTGTGGAGTGATGCTGTGAGCATCCATCTAGTAACACGTGTTTAAAAATGGATGCAAATAAATATGGCAGTACATAACATAGACCAGAACAGACTGAGTCAGAGAATTAAGCAGGAGTGAAGAGTCAGCTCCAGAAAATAAGGATGCTGTTGTGTGTGATGTTCTCCAGTCTCTGTTTCACTTCATTAATGGTGACTAAGTTTCAGTTATTTATGTCCTTGCTAGTAAGTACGGGGAGGCAATCACCCTAAGAGCAGACAGCACCTGAGGTATTTAGTGTCTCAGTAAAACATTCTGCTCATCTTTGAAAGAAGCAAGGACAGAGTGAGCTTTTGCCTCTGCAAACAGGGATCTCTGTTAGCTCCTGTGCGTGAGCCAGGTTTGCTGTGGATGGGAGCTCGTTGTCTGGCACTGAAAATCCATGGCTTTGTGTCACGCTGCTCCTTTGAGTGCTTACATGGGGTAGGAGGTGCTGGATTGTATCCTTTCCCTCTTTTTTTTTTTTTTGTTTTTAATTATTGTTTTTTTAGCACAACTGAATGAGAAATAACGTTTGTTGCCAGAAATGGGATTTGCAGAA
>WAAB01016152.1:113071-137419 GCA_013389865.1 Piaya cayana
TGAATTGCAATCTTTCCCTTTTGGTAAGGAAGGAATAAAAAGATAATTTGAATTTTTACTGTTAATGTGAGATGCTGATAATAAGTGTTTTCACTTTGGTTGGGGGGGGGGAGGAATATTTAGCTGCTGCTGAAAGAGATAAATTGAAAGTGAAAAAGCTTCACTGCTGCCAGGAAACTTGAATTGCTGGTTTAAGAGGAAGCAAAAGAGTTAAGGGTGCTGCTGTGGGCAGTTCTGCTTTGTCTCGTTTCTGAGAGGGAGTGTTCAGCACTGCCATGTGCACAGCAAGGCACCAGGATCACTGTGGGAATCTCCTTCTCCCAGAGGTTAAAGCTTGGGAAGCTCCCCTGTGGCTCTCTGAGGCACACGCTTAACGAGCTGGCATTCATGAGGGTTTGCAGGGAGCTCTTGGTCAGCAGACCTGGCTGTTCTTGTCCTGTACGGACCTCAAGTGCTGGACGTGTGGCACGAAAGTCAGAAGAGTGATGCAGAAGGAGCATGAGGTGCATGGCTGTTTGATAGAGGAACGAACAGCAACTGGAAGATGGCTGCTCTTCTAAATCTTGTGGAGTGATGCTGTGAGCATCCATCTAGTAACACGTGTTTAAAAATGGATGCAAATAAATATGGCAGTACATAACATAGACCAGAACAGACTGAGTCAGAGAATTAAGCAGGAGTGAAGAGTCAGCTCCAGAAAATAAGGATGCTGTTGTGTGTGATGTTCTCCAGTCTCTGTTTCACTTCATTAATGGTGACTAAGTTTCAGTTATTTATGTCCTTGCTAGTAAGTACGGGGAGGCAATCACCCTAAGAGCAGACAGCACCTGAGGTATTTAGTGTCTCAGTAAAACATTCTGCTCATCTTTGAAAGAAGCAAGGACAGAGTGAGCTTTTGCCTCTGCAAACAGGGATCTCTGTTAGCTCCTGTGCGTGAGCCAGGTTTGCTGTGGATGGGAGCTCGTTGTCTGGCACTGAAAATCCATGGCTTTGTGTCACGCTGCTCCTTTGAGTGCTTACATGGGGTAGGAGGTGCTGGATTGTATCCTTTCCCTCTTTTTTTTTTTTTTGTTTTTAATTATTGTTTTTTTAGAACAACTGAATGAGAAATAACGTTTGTTGCCAGAAATGGGATTTGCAGAAACTCCTAGGAGGCTCTGCGAACACACAGGCATTCAGGCACACCCCACAAAAAATAAATGGGGAATTGATGATGGGTTTGAACAATCATCCTCTCAAACTCTCCAGGGAATACTGCTAGAGTCTGAAAGCTGTGGAAGGAGAACTAGGATTTATTTGGTGAAGATTCCCTCGCCATAAATAAATAAAAACAAATAAGTAGGCTAAATTAGTAATGAATAGTTCAACCAGCTCTAATGCTAAATAAACATACTGAATTGTAATGAAAATACTAAAGCCTGTTTGAATTGGAGCTAGAAGTCCAAGGAGAAATAACTGTGTGGCACTTAAATTAGCACTCACCATAAAATATAAATATATGATATAAAATATAGATTTTATTTATTTATTTTACCTCCTGAGATGTTAAAGAATCATCTGTTCCCTGTGTTTGGAAGGCCTGAACTAGACCCTGTTCGATGCTATACAGTGACATAAATCGCTGAAGAGTTATAAAATTCTGTGATGTGTGATTTTGGACAGCGGCTGTATTTGTAGAGGCTCTCAAGGGAGTGCGTTTATACTGATAGGACAATGTTTTAAATTAATACAGCTATCTCCGTATAAAGCATTGGTATAGGATTTTCCACACTGTGGGGAGTTGCATGACTTTAATTATACAACTCAAGCTGAATTGGTAAAACTTATATACAAAGATAAGGCCCTTTAGCAAGGCAGACTCCTGCCTTTGAACTTAAAAGAAAATAATTTTCTTCTTGTGAATTCCCTTGAGAACAGCCAGAAAAATCAATAGCTGCGCCACTACTGCGGTGAATTGACCATCCTGGTGAATGGGCTCAGGATGACCAGCAGTGGTGGTGGTTTGGTCTCTTTGGGGTGTTGACTAAGAGCAACTAAAATGCCCTGTAGGGTCTGAAATACTTTGGAAGCCAAGCGGCAGCTGGGAATTGATGCTGATATTTGAGTGATGAGCAGGAGTGTTTCAACGTGCAGACTGGCAGCTGCCTGCCTCTAAGGGCACGGGGCAGCATGCTGGTGGTGATAGGAAAAAGAGCTGTCAGGAGCAGAGACTTACGGCTTCACCTGATAAAACCAGGATTATCTCCATCCCCAAGTTCTGCAAAACATCTCTTAGAGGCAGAACATGTCTGTATTCCGACTGAACTATACAACAAACAGAATGTAAGAACTTAGAAAAAACTAAT
The DNA here is from genome assembly GCA_013389865.1 of Piaya cayana. Lineage (NCBI taxonomy): Eukaryota > Metazoa > Chordata > Aves > Cuculiformes > Coccyzidae > Piaya > Piaya cayana. The sequence goes on from WAAB01016152.1 coordinate 115,417, forward strand.
AAGGTATGTAGTCTCCCAATGTGAACTGAAAATTTAAAAAAATAGTGCTTTTTGCTTTGTTGTAATAGAGTGGAGCAGAGCAAAATAATGACTCTGCATGTGAAATAGAGTTAGGGGGATAATCAACTCCAACCTCTTATGATCCTGCAACAGAGGCACCAACACTGGAGGCAGGCAGGAGAGTTAATAAATTAAGGTGCAACTAAAACAGATTCCTGGTCATTTAACAATCTGTCAGGGCTCCTAGAGAAATGAGTATAATGTATTTAAGCCTAATGTACAAATAACTTTAAACAGAAAAGAATGAGGGAAGGAGAAAATGGGAGAAGATTTATTGCAGCAAACAGCTGAGGTCAAATTGCTTTTGTAGGAAGTAAAACACATTGAGGAGGTATCTGAATACCCTTATGGTGAGTTGGTGAAGTTACTAGGAATGGCCAAATGTAATTTTTTTATCTTGAGTTTTCCTGGAGCATTTGTTTGCTGCTGAAGTCAACAGCCTCATGTCATGAGAATCAACCCTAGCCCTCCCACTCTGAGTAACAGCTCTGGGACTTGGCTGTCCAGCAACCATTGATGTAAGTCTGGAGTTTTTTGGTTGGTTGGTTTCTTAAGGAGTAGGTAAAATAAACTTGAGTTTCTGATTTATTTTTTGTTCCCCCTGTCTTGTTGCCATATTGTGAGAAGTTGCAGTGTCCGCTAGGTTTTCCATTGAAGGACAATAATCATCAATCCATCTCAGACAGAGAAGATACAACCAACAATTCACTGGCTGCTGGGAATACGTCTCTGACTGCAGACCTTGGCTATCTACTTTAAGAAAAATATATGCAGCTCTCTAGCTATATAAATAGTTACTTTTAAGCTCTTCCCTAAAGAGAAGGGAGGGGAATTTGGAGGTATCTATGCAGTCATACAGGATATTTTTAAATTAGCAGAGGAAATGTCTGTGGGTGTTGGGAATGCTTTAGAGGATATTTGCAGAGAGAATATAAAGACCGGTTTTGATGAACAGGCAGTTGCAGACTGATCTCCGACAGACGCAGTGCAAGAAAAAGCTTTGCGCTGCAGAGTTTCAGCATAATTGGATAGGGCATGAAGTTGCTCCTGCTTTGCTGAAGGCTGCAGTTGGTCTGCCTTTGCCTTTCCCTCTGGAGAGCTGTTGCACGTTGGTCACTCGTGACTGTATCCCAGCCCTCAGCCCCCGCTTCAGTGCCTCTGTCCTTGCTGTCACACCCCCGAGCAAGGGCACCAAGCACCTGAAGCTAACATCAGATATTGCTGGCAAAGTTAATCCCCACAAATCACCTGAGGCACACACGAGGCCTTTCGGGAAATATTTTCCATTTTTGCACACTGGTCTGTGGAACATGAGCTATGGGGAGTGTGGCATTTGCAGGCAGGACCCTTGTCACAGTTTTCCCTCCTGTGTTTTCTTTCCATGCTCTGTGCAGGCTGCGCCAGCTCTGCTGCCTTTAATTGTCAGAAAAGCAAGGAATAAGTTTATTTCTTGCAGTGTCCATAATGTGTTTTCAGTGATGCTGAAAATCTGCTCCTGTAACAAGTTTAACTGGAGCAGGACTGCCCAGGACAGCAGGTCATGCCTCTGTTGAGCTTGGTACATTAGTTTGAAAGGACTAACTATTACAGCTAAGCTATAAGTGTAACCATATGAGAGGTTTATAGGGGATAATTTTGTCTTGATTCACTATTACTATATCCAGACTTGTGTTCCTCAAGACCTGTCAGGCATGGGCTTTCTGTTTGTAAATCCTGGGAGGTTTCCGTGCTGCAAAGAGCAGAGCCTCTCAGTGCTGCAGTATCTTGGAGAATCTGCAGCAGTACTTACTACAGCAAAGTGAGTATGATCTCAATATAAAGTTATTCCTTTCACAATTCATGCCACTTCCAGTCCTTCTCCACAGCAGTGCTTCATCAGGATGCAGGACATGTTTATAAAGCCCTTTTCCCTCCTGCTCCATCATTCCTGAAACCGCTGCGGATACTCCCAGCAGCTCTGCAGGTTTTATTTGTTTATTTACCTTCCATTATTCTCCTTGTTCTCTGTACTTTGAGGTCACTAGATGACTGGCAGATTTGCCCAATTTATTCCTGTGTATGACAAAAGAGACCTAGGTCACCCAATGAGCCGTGAACTTCTATTTCTGTTTCGCCACGGTTGTACGACAGTGATCTGCACACTGCCAGTCATCCACCATATTGATGAGATTAGCTGGTAATTAAAAACCCAGCCAAGCCAGGCAGAGGAAGATGACTCAATTAGCAGAATGTCACTGAATCTAATTTACTTTGCTTATCACAGATTTATTCTCTAATGAATTAGAAGAGAAGAGCAGGACACCTTCAGAGGGAGATCTAGGGGCTTAAAGGCTTAAGTGCTTTCTAACCCCTTTGTGCTCGTGGTTTGGTTTGCAGGGAGAGAGCCAGCAGCAAAACTTCTGTTGATTCTCTCTTAGGACACATTTATCGGGGAGCAGCCTTTCGGTGTGATTAGCAGCATTGGCAGCTTCGTGTGGCAGGTGCTGGTTAGGTCAGGCCTTCCTTTGTTTATAAACCTTCCAATATTTTTAAGTTGATAGCAAGCAGGGGCTTTGGATGTTGTGTTATTGGGATCGTGCTCGGGGAGCGCTCAATCTCGATGATTGCGGAACTGACACTGAATGTGATATTTGGCAAATGAAAGTGCGAGGGATTTCCTGGATGCAAAACCATGTCGGAAATAGGTATTTTCCACTCTGATGAGTATTTTAAGACACTTTTAATGTTTTTCTCATTTCAAATGCGATGTTCAGATGATTAAAAATTAGAATAACGTCTTTTACTGAAGCCTTCTGGAAATACTTTAAGAGACTGTTGGACAGATGTACAGCTGAATTTGTATGTAAAGCGGAGACTATAAACCATTATCTTTTCCACTCTGTTCATAGCAGATAGATAGCATATTATGGTTGATTTAAGTGAGTATATTACTGGGCCCCGAGCTTTTAATCTGTTCTGCCTGATAGAACCCACATGGCTTCATGGGTCTTACTGAGCTCGCTGGCACTGTAGGAGGGTCAGTACCTGTCAGTCATGCAACGGGATCAGGGCTAAAGGCTGTGAGTGTATGACTGTCATTGGCACTTGTGTATCACTGAGAGCTACCTGACCTTTTAGGGCTGGGAAGATGATTTCTGGTTTGGCAAAGAGACACCAGTTGTAGCAAGCCATCTCATTCTGCTAGATTTCAAGTAATAATACATAAAGCGTGAAACTTATAAAGCTTCCGAAACCATTACAGAATCTCTATCCAGAGCCTTAATCCATGCTGGCATCTCTAACAGTCCAGTGAATTGGTTTGGAAACCATAATGAGATTGCATGCAGGAGGGAGGGAGTGGGTGGTGATGGGGTGGGATACCTTCTCTATTTGTCCTGAATCCATTGTCAAAGTGTGAGAAATGTTGTTTCAGTGAGGCTGTAACTGTTCCTAAAATTAATTACTTTCACTAACCGTGTAACGCAGCTTCCACAGAGAAGAAAAACTGTTTAAACATGGGTTACTGTGTTGAGATGAACACAAGTATTTTACAGCTTTAAATGTTACACTTTAATCCTAGTATTTTCAATCTTTTGATTTCAGTCCCTTGGTTAAGGAGTTTCCTTACTTCTTGCCCTAGTAGTTCACTATATCACAGCAAGCGGTTTCTTTAGCAATACACAGTCATTAGAAGGATTCTCCTCCACCCCATCTCAGTTGCAACAAGCTGTTTTGCAGAGATTTGATGACTGCCAAACACACCTCTGTGAACTAGCTCAGAGAGTGCAAAACACACTAAGGTACTCTCATTAAGCTAATAATGACAAGGAAGTCCCAATCCTCTCCAGTAAGTCACCAGAGTTATTGTACTGCATCATGTTCAAATACTATCAGCAACTTGGGTAAAAAGGTATTTTGTATGTGTGAAGTTACTGAGAATATGACTATGAGACTTTTGTAAAGCTATCTATATAGATTATTAACTAACAGTAATGTTGATATTTACAATTATTAATTAATCAGTGAGCAATTTCTTGCTGGTTTGGGGAAGAAATTGCAGGCCATGGGTAAGTTTAGCATGGCTCTGGCGCAGCACTGGAGCTGGTTTAGGTGTTAAGTAGAAACCTTAATGCAAAGAGGTCGGAGCAAGTAGAATGAAAAAGGAAAGCTGGGGAGCTTGAGGGTGGAAGGATGAGCAGCTTAACCTCGGTGCTGTGAAACAGAGGGAACAAGAGAGGAGAGAAGCTGGAGGGTGTGATCAGTAAAGCGTACGCTGGAGAATATGAGGCTGGACTGGAAAGGTGAGGAAGCCTGCAGACACGAGTGCTGGGTGGTGGGCAGGTGTTGTGGGTGATGAACAGAGCACTGTATCATTCATCACTTCATAGGAAGGTGTTGATGGCTAAAAATTTCTTTAAGAACAAGATGTGAGTCAAAGACAGTGGTATTAGAGGAACTGGTGCTATTGCACACTGTAAATCCCGGGTTTAGGACAGATCAAAGGGGAGTGGATCCCAGGATTAAGGCAATTGAGCAAAGCCTCTTGTCTGAGGTGTTCCAGTTCTAAGAGTCAGTTCAGGTATTGTCATCACGCTCACAAGTGGCACCGTGGAAAAGGACTGTTCAAACAGTTCCCGAGCCCAATTATACAGCATCCCTCTTCCCCATGGGATCTCAAAGTCCTTTATAAATCGGATAAATCAGGTAAGGGTCTCTGTCAACCAAATATTTGTTTTAAGTGCTATCACTAGAAAAAGCAATGGATAAAAGGAACTTCAGCCTCTCAGGCTCGTGTGTAAACCAATTATGATCCTCTGCTCTGATGTTGTGGAGTATCTTTTTTAGGTTGCTGTTATCCACACATGGCTCTTCCTTAACTTCTTCAGGGGCTACATCCATAGTCCCTCCCCTCTGCAATAAGGCAGCCACAGGCCATTTAGCTAGAAAGAATTTGGAAGCAGAGAGAGGCTGTATGGATAATAAGGCAGAGGAGGACCTTTTATTGTTTTTGTGGGAGTTGAAGATGAAGACAGCAAGAGATGGTTTTGTTCACACATAATAAGCTAAAACCATCAAGTGTCACTTTTAATTCTCCAGTCATTGATGGAAAGAAGCTCAGAGTTTTGCCTAATGCAGCTCTGTGTGCTGCTGTTCCCTGCGCCCCCAGCCAGCTCTCTTGAGGTAGCTGGGGTCCACAGCTTTGTGTGGGGGTAGTGATCATCACCACTTGTCATGTGAGCACCAGGCACACATGGGGTGATGAGGGGTCCAAAAACCTGCTCTGGATGCACTGATAAGGAGGAAGATCCATGTCTGGCACTCCGAGTTGCATCCTGGTGGATCACTGACTATAGTGAAAGAGCAGGAGACGGTGAGTGGGACTGGAGGGCGCTGCTTAAAGCAAGAGGAAGCATCTGGGCAGCAAGGAGGGTTTCTGCCACTTGTGAGAACAGGAGTGAAAAAAGCTGAGGGCTTGTTTGGATAGTGCTGATTGTGGTGCAGGTTGTGTGGTTTTCCCAAGGCTGTGACCCACCAGGAGGCAGCGGGTGCTGCCCAGCTGTCCTACTCAGCAGTCTGGCTGTCTACGGATTGCATTGCAACTGTGTTTTACCTCCTCCTGAAAGTACTTTCTGGCATCTACCTGTCCTGCCACAGTACTGCTTCTTGTACATTTGCATTAATATATTTCACTCCCGTGCATCCTGGGAGGCAGTGGGTGAGGATGGCCAGTGCTTGTGCCCTGCCACGGGGCTCACCCACCACCTGACTCCTCAATTCCTAAAAGGTGTCAGGGCACAAACGATGCTCCGGGTGGAGAGAGGGAATGAGACGTTCTCTCAGCACAAGGGTATGCAGTGCCAAACCCAACAGATTAAGTAGTAAACCACCAAGAATTTTAACATGACCTAATAAAGATACTGCTGCCTGCAATGAAGGCTCAGCCTCTGCTGCACCCAAGGAAATGGTCCTGTAGCACTGAGGAAAATCAGAGTCCTGGAGCAGCCCTGCAGCTCTGGAAAGTAAGCACAAATGGGGAACAGAAGACAAAAAAAGTGATAAGACAAGGGAGCTGGGAGTCGCCAAGGCCCTTGTCCTAACTTCCCAGCTGCTCCTGCACGCTGTGACCTAGAGCACGGCTGCTAGGGGCTGGCTGCTCTCACTGCCATGGCACAATGCGGCACACAGCCTGGCTTACAGAGGCTGGGACTTGCTCAAGCACCTAAAAGAAAGAGATTAAAAGAAACTGAACAAAAAAAGCTCCCCAAAAGTTGTTTTATCAGCCATGGAGAGAGTTCATTTGGGTCTTGAGTGGAATAAGATTACAAATCCTTTAACAATGGTTTCTATCTGTGTTAGGCAAATAACATTTCTGTCTTTGACCCAGCTTCTCAAGGCCTTCTACAGATGAATACCAATGACCTAGGCCTTCATTATCCCATCATTGCACAAATCCTGCTGTTAATTTATGTATAGGAAAGAAGCAGCAGCTACACAAGACTCCATCGACTGCATAATTACTGCATATATTATAAAACAGCAGCAAATGCAGTCTGTGAATACAAACCATCTCTGCTTATTAGAAACCTGCAAGAACTAATTAAACAGGGTGTGATTCTACCATTTGTAGCTACAGGGATTGTCCTGGTGTGGCTCAAGATTCAGCGATCTTGGTCTTTCCGGTGAGTTTAATGGAGCTACCAGAGAAAGTATGATCAGCATCTCACACCAAAGCTGAAGGAGGCAAGTTTGGGTGCTGGACTTTCCAGTCAGTCCACCCCTCTCTGAGAGCAAACGTGATCTCTGCTGGCCTCTGCAGAAGATTGGGTTCCTGCTCAGATTTTGGTTCCTGACTGTCCCCATCTGTTTACAAGCCTAAATGAAGTCATCACAAGGGCAAGACTGCTCCCTACATGTAACCTGTGCTCACAGCTCCTCACAACTGGGTCTGTTTAGAGACCTGGCCTCGGGAGATTCAAGTAGTGACATCTGTTCTACCAAGGTATCAGTCACTGAGCAATGTCTGCTGGCATTGAACGTACTCCGTGTGGAACCGCAGTACCTGATTCCTCTGCTTGTTCCAAAAATTCCTGCAGTGACATGAAGAGGCTGTATCCAGCCTGCTGTGGGGCTGGAGGCTGCTTTCCTTTGCATCTTTTCTGTTGGTGTTTGAACCCATGGGATGCAGGTCCAGGTTAAACCTTAAAAACAAATTTTAAAAAATCCTATAATTCAAATAGAAAATAAAAGGATTTGGGAGTTTTCCACAGCAACATTTGTATTCTAAAATTAATTTGCCAATATAGTGCTTATAACTCCCTGGATTTCTGTTTGCATGTGTATGAGAAAAATGAGCTCTGCTAGGCTCACAGTAGTAATTAGTTAAATTGCTCATACATCCATTATTTAAAAAAACCCTTCCATTCTGCTTTGAGCTTGTGTATGTTTAGTGCCACCTGATAATAACTTTCTGCTTGAATGATGGCTGCTAATTTTGTTTATGGCTCTTGAGTGTCAATCATACATATATTTTGAAAACTCAGCTCAGGCGGGTAGGTATGGACGCACGTTTCATGCCAGCTAATCAAGAAAAGTGAAACTGGGTTTTTCCCAGTGTATGACATGAGTGATACAGATGATTTGGTGGTTGCATCAGTGAAAAAGCTGAAAGGTCTCTGCTGGTGTGAAGCGCTCACCAGGGGTAGTGGGGTAAGTGCATTTCCTAGGAAGGACTCTGCTGCTGCTTTTCAATATGATTGAGTTATTTTGAGCTTGTTGCTACTATTTTAAGCAAATTGCATATTTTTATCAATTGAAGAAGAGGTCCTACTTTGGAAATTAAAACACTATAATTTTTTTGGCATATTGTTCATAGATACGAGTAAATAAAATCTGTTTATTCATACTTGAACTGTGGGCACATTCCTGCTACCAGTTTTCCCCTGGGAAAGGCCAGTTTTGTTTTACTGCTGGTGGATGTAGTGGGAGCTACGATGTCCCCTCTTCCAGAGGGGGCCTGTGAAGTTCTCCAGGATGACTTAAAATATGTTAAAGCAGCCTCAAAGGACCAAAGACAACCAAGTCCACCAGGCAGGGACATTTTCAGACTGACCATTTCTTCCACTAATGAAATACATTGAGTCCACATTAGATTGAGAGAGATGCACAAAAAAAAGATCAAATTTGCTTTGATCAAAAACATAGAACACAGATAATTTTTTTTTTTTAAGATTACTGACTTACCTTTCTTGATGATCCTTAGTTTTCAAGTAGTGCATCTATTAAAGTTACAGATTATGAGTTTGTAACTATATAGTTATTTTTCATTTCTCTTTCCATGCTCTTCTTGGCTGTAGATAGTCAGTTCAAATGTCTGTTGTCTTCACAAACAGTCTTCTCATTTACTTACTTTTATTTTGCCTGCTGGAAGTTCCTCTTAATAATTAGGTAAAACTACACGATACCAGCATGCCTTCCTGAGGGGCAATTGAAAAGATGTTGTCAGTTTAATAATATAGCAGTAAATTCCATGATATGTAAATCAGGACTTTCTCTATAGTGTCTGTAAGTGGTTCGTTTTGTCTTGCAAACACAAAGGTCTCGCGCTGCATTGGTTTGTCGTGGTGAAAAATTTCAAACATCTGATATAATGAGGCCTTTTTGTTGTGTCTCAGACTCCTCTGACATGAATATGCTGCTTCATTATCGAATCCCGGTGAATGCTGCTGCGAAAGAGTGATCACTTCTATTTATAAGTGTTGTCACTTCTCTTGTGGCTCAATTTGGGTTGCTGTCTAGAAGACGTGGAGGGCATAAGGTTGTAAGAATTTAATATAAAATTTTTGACTTGTTCTTTGTAATCTCACCCCAGCATTTTGCTAGCTCTGATGTATTTGGTGTTTTAGAGGATATGTCAACACCGTAAATTTTATACTGCCAGTAAAATCTGTTGGTGAGTTCACTGAGAAATTCCTACGTCTTGGAAGGCAATTACTGTTTGAAATACGTAGTAAACTGTTTATTGCGACATTTTACACATCTACAAAATTAGGTTACCAGTCAGTAGCTCACTGTAAACTACAGTGCTTGAAGATAAACCTGAGCAAATACTGGATATTACGTTACGTGCTCATTTTTAGAGTTGAATTTTCAAAGGTGTCTTGGAGAGATGCTTACTATTCCTGTTGAAATACAAGTAGTGGAGATATATAGGTTATTGAATGGATCTCTGGCATGGGGTAATTATGCTGATTCTAACGACAGTTAAACTCTAGCTCTAGCCAAGTGCTAGTAAGCTAAGGGTAGCAGCCTTAGTTAAATCCACGGAGGATGATAGATACTGCTGATCAAGCTTTCTAGCCATTGAGGCAAAATTCCCAGTTGCCCCCGACCAAGTAACTATCTGGGGTCTCTCAGGACTGAAGGCATTGAGAGAACGACCTAGCAAGGCTTTGAGAGGTGTTGTGGTTGCTGTCTTGTGGCTCAGAGCATCAGCAGGGCGTGCCGGGCAGTCACTGCCAATTCACTGATCTGGTAAGATGAGCGTTCCCCACGGAGAGGCAGAGACACTGGGAAATTTCGGGTAGGAGTTGATCCGAAGGACTGCTTGGCTCTTGTTCTGATTGCATCATGATTGTGAGCCCATGAACACCGCTATGGCTTTAACCCTTTGCATTTAATATCCCTTTTAATGCTGTCAGTATTCCTTCTTCCATATATCTCAGTTCTCAAGATGCTCCAGGTCTTTCAGCTAAGAGGTGAGACATTTCATGTCTAAGATGTGCACTCTGGTGGATGAATGATTATCAAAAAGAGCTTATATATGAGTGAGAGAAGGCTGTAAAGAAATGCCTTTGCAGACTTTTAATGTTCTCAAATTAAATTCTAAGTTTTACTAGAGAGTGTTTGCTGTGCCTCTTTCTGTAGCAAGTTTGAAGGGGACGTCCTCTGGTTCCCTTGTAGCATTGACCCTCATCAGTTCATCAACATTAGTCTCGCTTACTTCAGCTTTAAGAATCAAACTGTTAAAATAACTGGGGAGGACTGTTTAAGGAACCCTTTACATCATGAATTGCACAGTAATGAAGTTCTTTGCAAGATACATAATGAAGAGCTTGCAGGTTTCTGTCAGTAGTTAAGTAAATCTGTAATTATCAACTCTGTGCAAGGTAGAAACTTGGGATGAGGAAGGTTGTGCTATAAATACATTGGTTGATAATGTAATGTAGATCACATGTGTCTCTTGCAAATTAAAGTGCTTACATTATTACAGACTAAACTAAAGCTTTAGCCCAGGGAAGCTGAAAAATTGTGCCCTGTTTCTCCGCTCATTCATGTCAAGTTTATACCACTGTCTGTTCTGTCAGTGGGAAAGAGGGATCAGTGAAAACTGAAAGAAAGGTCAGCCCTGTTCTATTGCACAAGGCTCTCATAAACAATTGGTGCCATTCAGGGCTGCAGCAGCGTATTGGCGGAAGAAATCTTTTTTCTTTTTCTGTATCATTGACACTAAAGTATCGTGCTCTTGATATATCTCTCTAGAGATATAGCTCAGAGAGGCTAAGCCAAGGCCAATCTCAAATTCATTCACAAGAAGGTACTATTATATGGGCTTGGGCCAGGACACAGAGCAGAGAATGATTTCCTGATGCTGATGGGCAGAGGGCAGAAATCTAAGACTTTTCTTTGACTTTCAGGAAATTCAGCCATCAATAAGCAGAAATTGGAAAGTAGAGGCCCAAAGATGTCTATTAAAATAATTTATGTTGCCTGTTGAGACTCACCTACGAGGAAACCTTTGCATCTCTTGTTAAGGAGTCATTCTTTTTTTCAGTTATATTCAACCTCCATATTCAAGGATTACATAAACATGTAACTACTTCCTATCCCTGCTCCCATGCTGCCATTTTCACTGAGGCCTTTTCCTGCAGGTGAGTGAAGCCAGGCACATGTGCTGTCAGTCTGTAAAGAAAACACCTTTGAAAGAGGCTTTTAATCACCTCTAGTTGGCAAAGAAACGCTGTTCTAGCCCCGTCTGTAATATCTCTAAGGTTACCCAAAGTTCTGGCATTAATAGTGTAGACAAGGGTTTGGTTGGAATTGAGTGAAAGAGCAGCAGTAATGGGGTAATTCAGCTTTGGGATTTTTATACCTGAATTGTTAGGAAAATACTGAAAAATATATAGAGTGCAAGAAAGGAGTCAAAGCCCTCTGGAAGTAAGACAAAGGGAGGTAGCTGTAGGTCAGGGATCTGCTCTTTGCCTGGTGTGTACCTGTTTAATTAACTGATGGTTTCCATGTCTGTGTAGCGCAGAGCATTCCTTGTCATTTGAGGCACAGGTGGCTGAGCTGTGATGCAGCTCAGAGAGACCAGGAGATACATAGGCATAGCTTGTGGGGCCAAGGTAAAACCATCCTACCAACAACCCAGCACTGCTCCGCAGGAGGGAAAGCCTCGGGGCAGGAGAGCATCTGTTTGGGAAGAGAGAAACTGAATGTGCTGTAGGAGCCATCCAGCAGCCAGGGGCATCTCCTCCACATGAGGAATGTCCCCCAGCAGTCGGGGTTGATGGCTTGTAGTGCTGAGATGATTTGGTTATTCAAAATTGAGACCCACATCAACTGCTCTCATAGGTGGGAGTCTGATAAGTGAGGCCTATTAAGTAGGAGGCTAATGACCCTCATAGCAGCACATTCTGCAATGCCTTCAGTACTGCATCGGAGTCTAGATGGGTGGTCAGTGTGTTAATAGGGGCTTGATTTCTCTCTAAGTTGTGAAAGGATGGGATTTTATTTCTTTTTAATTTATTAGAAAATGGAAAACATCTTGCACTGCAGGGAGATTATACAGGCAGGAGGAGTACTGTCCAAAGCAGGCTGCTTTTCTGCAATTAATGCTTATAAGAATTTAAGGGGTGGAGGAGGTTAAAGCAAAGTCCATCCCAATTTTGCAAAGAAATTTCCCTCTGTCTTATGGAACTTGCCAAGCACTTGTCCCCGTTCCAATACACACAGAGAGAGAGAGAAATGCAACTTAAAATGCATGTGGCTTGAAGAGAGTTTTGTCTTTTCAAGAGGTCTGCTTGCCTTCCCCCCAGTAAAGCACTTTGAGATCTGTGGATGAAAGCACTCAGTGCTGTATAGAACAATGGAAGTGCTAACACCCTCTGGGCCAAATCCTATGGTATTAAGCAGGCCTGAGATAATTATGGTTTTCCAGCTGAGGAAGGAGGCAGCAAGCTGCGTGGTGTTCTGAGTTTTATCTAGTCTCTTTCTGCCATCAGAGGACTAACTTTCATGCTCAGCTTGTATGAAAAAAATGTAATGAAACTCTACAGCAAGTAACTTAGAAGTTCAATAACTCATTAGGAGTTCTGTCCTCTAATTATGTCCCAATTTGCCTACCCCATCAGGTGCCAGTTAAATCCTACTCTATTTTATATTTCTGTCTATTATGGCAGTGATCACACTGTGATAACTTTAAGGTTTATCTTGGCTGGCCTCACAGTACCGTGTGTGGCTTAGAGTGCAGGCTGGAGCATGGAGCTACCTTTGGACGTGCCGTCCTGGCCACAGCTGTGTCGGGTTCAAAGATTACCACTACTAGCAGCTTGTACTCTCCTTTCCCCCTAAAATTTACTGCCCTCTTCAGCTCTGCAGTTACAGTTTTCACGTGTACGTGGAGTAGTCACTGAATGACAGAAAGACACAAGTTGAAAGGCATCCCTAGACACTCCCTGGTTCAACATCTGTTTGAAGTGGGTTCAACTACAGAGGGTTTCCCAGGCTATGTTTAGATTTTGAGTATCTGCAAGGTTGGAGACTTCTCAGATGTTATGGCTACCTAAGGCTTAGATCCCCTAAAATACTACTAATAAATTATATCCTCTATATGTAAAATGATCCATCTGAAATATGTGACTTCATAACTTCCTCTGACGTTCTGTCAATTGCTATAAATTTTGGGTTTAGAACTTGCTTGCTAAGACATCCCCCAGACCTAATGTTCTCCCTGTGACACCTGAGCACTTCTCCATCTTCTCTTCCCTCTTGGCTCCCTGTTCTGCAGATAGAGCTGTGTGGGGCTGGCTGCTGTAGGTACTGATCTGTCTTATATAATTCTTGCACACGCTTTTCAATTTATCTGCTCTCAACATATTTTTTTTCCCTCTCTCTTCAAGAAGGCACAGCTATATTTTTCTGCACCTGTACTTTTTACTGAGGCATCCATATGGTCATTCTAATTTATCACTTCACAGCACTTTGTTGCTTTCAAACAGTAAGTTATCCATGAGTGCCCGTGTTTGGCAAGTAATGTAAGTAGCTCACAGAGAGCTTTAACTGTTGTCCAGGCTCTCAGTAATGAGCCATCTCGGTGCTTCAGTTAGTGTGGTTGCATGTGCTGCCTCTCTATATAGAATCATAGAATCACCAGGTTGGAAGAGACCCACCGGATCATCGAGTCCAACCATATATACTTCAGGTGCTTGTAAAGAAAAGAGAATTTTTTAACCATATAGTCCTAATTTAAATCAAATTGTTCCCTTTCCCCATTGTTGTAACTTTTCACGGAAGGCAAAGGGGGCAGAAATCCCTTTTCTAACCACCTCTCTCCCTTCTGTCTGTACTAAACGAGACTGTTGGCTGGTCAAAGCCTGTTGCTGTTGCTGTATCTGTGACGCTTTGCAGCTTTTCCTGGAGACACCAGATTCACACAAAGTGAAGAAAGTGAGAGTTACCACCTATTGGGGATCTTGGTGCGAGTGGAGCAGAATTTATTCAAAGTCCAGAATAGAATCATGTACTTGGACAATGCATTTTAATGTCCAACCTTATTTCCACTGTTATCAACTGACTGCCTGTGTTTACCCCCTGCTGCCTTGTCATCCCTTAAAAGCAGCAAGTGAAATGTAACGAGTGAGGCAGCAGAGATCCTTGACACAGGTTTCATTTGATTTTTAGCTGTGACTTTTAGTCCTGGAGAGTCTGCTTGTTTAAAAGCTGTGAAACTGGAAACTAACACTGTGATATGGACACGCCAGCCCTGAGATACACAGCAGCAGTTTCTGAGAGGTCATGCTCAGTCGAGGTCTCTTTGTGACCACATGCCAAGATGAAGTGTATTGTAAAATCTGAAAGAAAACAGGATATTTACAGAGGCAAAAGCCTCTTACTTACCTCGAAATTTGTCAAAGATGTAATTCCTCCTTTTTTTTTCCCCCTCTAAATGAGTCATAGAGCCTTCAGCGAGTAGTTGAAAAGGACCTCGATTTGGCAGATAGCTCCTACTCTCTCCTTAATAGGGAGAATAAAACACCTTTCTCCTAAGTAGGACATTCAGTGAAATGTGTTGGAAGTATGTGCTGCAGTGTGTCCAAAAATAATAGAAAAGAGCATTTTCTGTATGCACCTGCATGTCATTCAGAATGGAAGCAGTTAATAACCCAATTACTTTATGACATCCTCTTCAGCTTCAATTTCCATTCTCTTTTATAACAATCTAAGATGCTATTGCCAAACTGCCTAGAAATCCTTACTGCTACCTGGTCAATCATAAATCTGCAGACAGGGCTCTCCAGGAGCGAGCAGACTCAAATGCTGTAAAAAGAATTCTGTTTTTTTTCACCAACGTCTCTCAGTGTTTATGTTCTTCCTTAACTGACTTTGTGGAGTTGAGGAAGGAGTAATTATTTTGGAATTTTTGTTATTAGGCTTTGTGTTGCTCTTTATGCACCAAACCTTTTACGGAAGAGAAAAAAAATCTTCTGTGGTGATGTAGATGGCACAGCTGCTGTACCTAACACTCGATGAAAACCAGGAGGGTAACAGTCACCCTGGAGGAGGGACAATTTTTGGTCCTCCTAGGGGACACTAAGTCAAATCCATCATATGTTATTTGTCACATGCTGATCAAACAGAGAGGGTAAGTCAATATCTCAGACCAGTTGCTGATGTACTAAGGTGACTGTTGTTGATGGAATGACTGCAACAAGCCATCCGTGCTTGGGACCTCCTAATTGTGGAGGTGTATGGGCACAGCATGGGATGGGGCCAGCAGTACAGTGCCCATCCTGGCATCATAGAATCATAGAACAACCAGGTTGGAAGAGACCCACTGGATCATGGAGTCCAACCATTCCTATCAAAGATAGGAAGGATGACAAAATTTATCACATCTGTCTCCCAGTACTTTTCTGCATAGAATCACAGAGCTTGACTTGTCCCTAAAGAAAAAAATATGTTCAGTAATATATCCCTTTGATTCTTTTCATGCATGGACTTATGGAGCCTGGGCGATCATTAGACCAACAGTCATTGCTGTAGGACTGGAAATGGTACTTTTCAGAGTTGTTGGTTATTTTTGGCACATGCGAGGTGAAAATGCAGCAGGGTGGGAATGATGTTCATCTCTCCTGACATTCTTGCTTTTGTTTCTGGGCTTCAATCCCTCTGTACACAGGATATGATAAATTACCGTTGCAAGCCTTTGATGGATGAAAAGGTAGCTCTTAGTGAGGAAGATAAGGAGGATGCACAAAAAAAGTGATCAAAAATGAATCAGGCTTTATGCAAACTGTTTTCCCCTTCCATGTCCTAAGGTTGGCTCTACTGAATTTATTTTCCGTAAAGACCATTGATGTCAAAATATAGTTGACTTGGGACTTTTCAATCCCTGCTTCAAGCTACGCAGTGTTTGCGTGAGCGTGATAGCAGGGTAGCAGCTGTAGCCTGCGTTCCTGGAAATCCTGCTTGCTCCTGAGGCTTACAGCTCAAAAGGTCAGCTCTCACCTGTCTAATTTAGAGAGCTGTGCTGCAAGCCTCCCCTCCTTAATCTAAAAGGAGGTTTTAGTTAGAGAAGTTTCTTTCGATTCCTCTGTCAGTGCTGCTGGGTCCAGGATGGGCCAGTGTGAAGATACGGCCACAATTAGTTTTCAAATATGCCAGCAGATAAAAGTGTGTCAAGCAGGCAGATATTTCTCTCTCCTCTCTGGTTCTGCTTCATGAAGTAAACAAACCTTAATACAATGATAGAAAAGTGGGAAGAAAATATAGAAAATACAATAACATAAATATTTTTGGAAAAAAAGTGTATTTAGACTTTGTAGAAAAATCTTCACTTTCATTTCTCCAAGCAGTGTGAACAAGCAAGTCACCTCCTGTCTGTCTCATTATCTGTTATTGAGAAGTGAATCGTAAGTTTTCCTTGTTCAAGCACGATTAAGACTAACGTGTCTCTTGTTGACTAGATTTCCTATTGAGCAGAGTAGCAACCAAAGAAAATGACAGTGCAATTTTATGTGATTAGGACAAATCCTTAAAAATCTGGGCAATTTTCAGTAACTATGTCAAGAGAGCAACTAAACCAGAAATTTTAACACTTGTCAAAGCTTCATTGTTGGACCAAACAAATGTTTCTAATTGGTTGAGTCAAACTGTGTTTATTCATATCTGTCTGTTTTCTTCAGTTTTGCCTTTTTTCTTCTAGGCATCTGTTATTTTTTTGGTTATTGCTTATGTAATATTTTTGTGCACATTTCTTAGAGTGAAAACACAGTTAACTTCAAGCTTCACTTGGATAATCTTCTGTCTAATTTTGTTTTTCTAGTAATTTTCCATTTTAAAATTAATTTTTAAATAAATTCATGACAACAATTGGAAAAAAAGGATAAACAAATAGGATTTGTAGTAAAATTTTCTGTTAGAGATCTTGGGAAATATGGTGCAAGTATTGCATGTGTCCCGGAGACTGAGAAAGAGGGAAACAAAATCCAGTCTGCAAACGAGGTCTTAAACTGTTCCCTTCTGCAGCAACTGAAATTTTGACATTTAGCTCAAGGGGGGAAAGAAACCCAAAGCAGATGCTAAAGAAGGGAAAACATAAATAATTTCTAAGTTTGATAACAGCCTCCAAAGGCACAAACGGTGCTGGGGAATAGGCAGCTGCTGGAAAAGCAAGCGTGGTGTTTTGTAGCTCACTAACCCAAGGATTCAGACACTCCTTGTCAGTCTTCTCTGGCTTGGGAGGAGCTCACAAGGGCATGCTAGGAAAGCCTCAGGCTGTTCAGTTGTCTCCTTCTTTATAAAGTCTTAATCCTGTTTACTTCTTCATGCGTTTCTGCACCTGGTTTTTGCTACAGTTGACTTGGAATCAGTCTAGGTTTGCAAGTGTGGGTGTTCATCCTCCATGGTCATTCGCCAGCCTAATTGAAGGTAAAGAGTTCCTTTGTTCTGAGGGATTTTTGTACTGTCAGCCAGGAGTTTCTCTCTCCTCAACCTTAGTATCTTGGAGCTGAACTTCAGCCTATCATCCTGTATGACACCTGGTCTAGGAGCACCAGACTGCCCCAAGGGCACAACAGGACTCCAGGACGGGCACACACAGAGCAGGTACCTTGAGGGGAGCTCCTCGGTGTGAACAAGGAACAGTAAAAACCAAGAAAAGTGCTTTTGAACTGGCTTTTGATTATGGTTGGCTTATTTTAAAGGCTGAGCTGCATTTTTTCTGGGTGTTTAATGCTTGCAATATCCATTAATTGGCTCTTTCAGAGTGTCGGAGCAGCTGCTGTGCTGGGGCTGCTGCACATCACTGCTGAGCACAATGATCTCCTGGCTCATTTGGGTTCCCCACACAAGTTCTTATCCAACTTGCTATCAATTGCCTTCTCACTACGTTGAAAAGCCTTTAGGACAGGACTATCTTTTGCAGCGCACGCAGTAACTGAAGTGATAAAGATCCTGACTGTCTCTAGTGCTTTTAGGAATTGCTGCAAAAAAAAAAGCCCCATCCAATAATTATTTATTAATATGGTATGCATCAACGTGAGAAATTTCATCGGATTTAATAGACTTTGGAGCAGTTTCTTAGTACCTCTGGCCTTTGGGGGTTCCATTATTCATAAGGGAACATGTTTAATTCAGAGTTAGGGACCGCAGATTTATCTGGTGTACCTTGTGACTCTCAGGGCTTTGTTGCAATTACAGAAATGATCCACACTTAGAGCTGCCTCACATACATGTATAGGAGACCCTCTTCCAAACTGCTTAGTCTTGTATGACGTGAAGATTGACTTTCCACCCAGTGTGGGTGAGGTGGGGAGTGTTCTTGGAGCTCATCTGCTGCTGCACAGACCCCACGCCTAGAAGGCACCTCTGGCCAGGTCAGCAGTGGAGTTTAAGAGGTCAAAACAAGGATCGTGCTCTGCTCCATCTTATTCAGGGACAGTCTTTGCCAACCTTCCAGTATCTTCCCCCCAGCTTTTACCTAAAGATAAAAAGAAACAGCTTATAATTCATTACAGTTCATTAAAATGAAAATAAAATTTATTTTGCATCAAAATGAAAAAATATTACTTGTTCATTATTAGCATATAAATGGTATTTTTTTATGTCGCACTGCCACAAAATCACTTACATTTTCCATGATCACAGCACACAAAATTAATTTTTGATAGCCTTTTGTGATTTGGTTGAAAATTCTCATTTCTTTTTGTGCATTAACAGCAAACTGTATCCACTGCTATTCATACCAAATTTTAGATAATGAAGCAATTAAAAATACATGGATTGAAGATCTTATCTCATTTTTCCTCTGGCCTATTTCTGCTTCATTATTCATGAAGGGATATGTTTAATTCAGAGTTGGTAATTGCAGATATATCTAGTATAAATTATGCCTTATATTCTTTTACCCAATTTCAATTTATTTTAGCAAATAGATCTATGGGGAAAAAGAGCAGGAAAGACAAAAGGGCAGAGACTACATCTTGGTGTCGCCAAACAAAACAGACCTTCCAGTCTGTGGCTTGTAAAGTAGGTCTGCAACTTGGGGAAGAAGTTGATGCAGTGAAGCGCTGTACTTGGCATATTAATAACCTCGCGTTTGTATCAAATGGATGAATTAAATTATTCTGATTTGCGGCACTTTGAGAGACCTCATGACTCAGTTTGACTGTCGTTCAGCTGCTTTTATCCACAAAGTCAAAAAAGCCCCAAATTGGTGAAAACCAGAAGCAGTAGAGACATAAAACTAGATAAAAAGCAGAGCTGAAATAAAATTCAAGTGTTTTAGGCAGAGTAGAAGAACCTTCACTTGGCCAGCAAGCGAGGATGAATCTGGATTGTGTGGTTCCATGTGTCTGGAACGAGATAATGTCTGTAATGACTTAATAAAACACATAATCATGAGAGCTTCCACTAGCTTTGGGATCCAAGAGAACAAAAGCCAGGATTGTATGGGATGGGGGCTGCCAAAGTGCAGAAAGAGCTGTTTCTTGGCCAGATAGCTCCTGCCCTTCCTCCTCTAAATCTCAGCCGAGGGCTTGGATTAGGGTTGAGGGCTTGGATGGGGCAGCCAAGATACCCCTAGGGCTGCTGGTACAGTTGTCTCCTGAAACCCAGTTCATGTGGGGCTGGGTCAAGTTCCTGAGCTAGGGCACAGCCAGGGCTCTCTGTGATGTTTGGATAGTGCCTGTGGAAGCTGCTCCTCATGGGGAAGTGCTAACAAGATTAATGAAGTCCATGACCTGTAAGGATCAGTCGCTGACTACTGCAGTCTCAGGGTCGTCTTGTTGGGTTGTGAGCTGTTGTTAGGAGCTATCACGGGAATCTCCCTGTCCTGAACATTCTGCAGGAGATGGGAAGGGGTATAACAAGCGAATTTCCAACTGTTCATCTGACTGGGTTTCAGAGCGCTCTAGAGAAGTTTTGTTTTAGCAGTGAAGAACACAACCCAAACCTCCATTTTTGTACGTGGGTCTCAGACTTGAAATAAAGTTTCCAGAACGAACAATCTGGATTTATTAAACATTGTGATCAGCACTTTCTAGTGCAATTATTAATGCAAATATTTCTGCTGAGTTATTTGATTAAGTTAATAACTTGCAAAGTGATGCATAGCCTTTTCTGTGTAGTCCTTGATTCATAATTTCAAGAAGTTAATTAATTACAATCTTATTTTCTCTCTTAATGAATTCTGGTTTGTTCTGACGGCTCTGGAAATCTTAAAACATGTTGTGAATGATTCTCAGCTAGGGTTTCAGAGAATTTTTTTAAATAGTTTATAGGAAATGCATTTAACAGCTATTGCCTTTCGGCATAGAGAAGGCACAGCAGGCTTCACAGTGACCACCAGTGCTAACAAAAGTACCTTCTGCTCCCTGTGCTCCATGAAAAAATCCATCCTTTCATAGGCGAGTATCCGCATTTTCCCTAGATTGCACTGACAGACCTTACTTTCAAAGAAATTACGCTGCGTTCAGTCACCCTGGTCAACAAAAGCAACGCTCCCTGACCTGCTGTGGGGGAACAGCCCCTGGAAGAATGTGCCACAAAAGATGTGCGGGGCCGCAGCAGGATTTCTAATCTGCCTTTGTCTGTAACATCATCTGTTGGTGACTCTGAATATGCTGATTGAGTGCACTGGTGGCTCTCAGAACCTACGTTAGCTGAAACCTGCTTTTGGTTCATCACAGGCTGATGAAATTAAATTCAGTGCAAAATTCTTCCAACTGCATTACATCTGTTTTCCTGGAATCCTTTTTAAGATGAGTTCACTAGAAGCAGATTTCCTGGAAGTGGAACTGTTGCAGAGAGGAGCACCTTCCAGCAGGGCTTTGCTATTAAACTGGCGTGGTTGTGCTAAAGTGAACCCACTTACTACCCGCAGTAAGGGGCACGTTGAGGTGCTACCAAGCCAACTGGGTAGGTTGTGTCTCCTCCTCACTACCTGCTTTGGCTTGGCATGGTGTTTCCCTGGCTCCTACACTTTCTACAATTTTTCCCACCATTCCCTGTTTGGATTTGGTTCGGTCCTTCATCTTTCCAGGTTTAGACTGATTTTGCAGAAAGGAGGATGAAGGCTCTGTGCTATTTTTTTATTATCTCAGACAGTATCTTCTCAATCTCCTCCTTTTCCTATTTGCTTATTTGTCACATGAACGTTTCTGATTTCTGCCTTGTCTTCCCATCACCACAGTTTCCTTCTTTTCCAACGATTCACATGAGGAAAAACGCCACTGAGCTCAGAGCAGTCACCTTCTCACCTTCCACTGGTGTTTGCTAAATAAGTGGCAAAAGCAGTCCCAGCAGGTGACCTTGAGAGAGACCGAGAGGCTCAGAAACTGAGATGATAATCCATCTCGAATTCAGAACTAGGTAATTCAGTAAGTGGTCACAAACATCAGCTTTGCTCAGACCTAGATCTTGCCTCCTCAGTGTCCCGTTTTCTATCAACGGTCATCTGAACAGTCTCACAACTTAAGGCTTCATCAGGCTTAGTTCATTAGAAACTAATTAGAGCTGTTACCCTAAGCTGAAACTATACTTTTAAAAGCTTTACTTAATCAAGGGTTTCTTTTATGCCCTTCTTTATATACTGATTTCAGCCAGCACATTAACTGGAAATCCTGGAAGGCTGGGAGGAAAAACTCCTCTTGCAGTATTTCCAACTGGATAAAACACAAAAATTCATTGCGAGTCTCAGGGTATCCAGCACAGTGTACTGGCCAGAAAATCTAGAGATCTTCTGCAAAGAAGCTGCAAATAAGCATCCAGATGTCTGAATAAATCCCTGAACTGAAAAAAAAGATCTTTAGAGATTCTGTAGAGATATTCTTAATACAGTGAATTAAATCTTTTTATTTACCGATATTAAAATCCCTAAAGTGCATGGTGCCTACAAGATGAAGAATTAGCTGTGTTGATAAGTTTATATGTCTGTGGGATTGTTTGACCTGGACAACAGGCTCATAATTCAATTCAGGGATTCTGTGCAAAACTTGTTGGGGAGTTGAACAGTGAGGATTCACGGAAGAGATGATTTCTGAAATAGGGATGTGAACCCAGGGCAGGGCTGTAATGAGAGAACGATGTGTGGCTTCCAGAGCACATGGGAGACAGGGAGATTAGGGCAGAGAGAGAAGAAATGGATGGGAAGAGAGACATGCAGGAGATTTATAGTCCGGATCTC
>WAAB01016152.1:138175-232280 GCA_013389865.1 Piaya cayana
CCATCACCACAGTTTCCTTCTTTTCCAACGATTCGCATGAGGAAAAACGCCACTGAGCTCAGAGCAGTCACCTTCTCACCTTCCACTGGTGTTTGCTAAATAAGTGGTAAAAGCAGTCCCAGCAGGTGACCTTGAGAGAGACTGAGAGGCTCAGAAACTGAGATAATAATCCATCTCGAATTCGGAACTAGGTAATTCAGATACGCACACAGTAAGTGGTCACAAACATGAGCTTTGCTCAGACCTAGATCTTGCCTCCTCAGTGTCCCGTTTTCTATCAACGGTCATCTGAACAGTCTCACAACTTAAGGCTTCATCAGGCTTAGTTCATTAGAAACTAATTAGAGCTGTTACCCTAAGCTGAAACTATACTTTTAAAAGCTTTACTTAATCAAGGGTTTCTTTTATGCCCTTCTTTATATACTGATTTCAGCCAGCACATTAACTGGAAATCCTGGAAGGCTGGGAGGAAAAACTCCTCTTGCAGTATTTCCAACTGGATAAAACACAAAAATTCATTGCGAGTCTCAGGGTATCCAGCACAGTGTACTGGCCAGAAAATCTAGAGATCTTCTGCAAAGAAGCTGCAAATAAGCATCCGATGTCCTGAATAAATCCCTGAACTGAAAAAAAAGATCTTTAGAGATTCTGTAGAGATATTCTTAATACAGTGAATTAAATCTTTTTATTTACCGATATTAAAATCCCTAAAGTGCATGGTGCCTACAAGATGAAGAATTAGCTGTGTTGATAAGTTTATATGTCTGTGGGATTGTTTGACCTGGACAACAGGCTCATAATTCAATTCAGGGATTCTGTGCAAAACTTGTTGGGGAGTTGAACAGTGAGGATTCACGGAAGAGATGATTTCTGAAATAGGGATGTGAACCCAGGGCAGGGCTGTAATGAGAGAACGATGTGTGGCTTCCAGAGCACATGGGAGACAGGGAGATTAGGGCAGAGAGAGAAGAAATGGATGGGAAGAGAGACATGCAGGAGATTTATAGTCCGGATCTCGTTATTTATGTGGTCAGAGACACATCCTGATGGAGCAGAAGACCATGAGACTGTGGACACCCCTGGTGTTGCCTGGTCCCTGCTCTTGTCCAGGCCAGCTACGCAGCAGCCCCATCAATTCACGTCTGCCTGCAGCTCAGCCCAGATCTGCCTTGTTGTGTTCTGTGTGCGTGTCTTTACCACCCCCAATCAGGATTCTTAGTATAAACACTATCTGAGAAGGTTTCCAGAAAACCCAGCTGAAATTCTGAGCACAAATCCCATTATGGGTTTAAAAGTGAAATATCCCACTGCTTTGGACATTCAGTATATACCTATTTTAACAAGATTTATGCATACATGACCTACTGCTCTATCTTTTGCTGCTTAAGTTGTTACTTCTATATTTGAGATGTATTCTAATAGGAAGGCAAACTGTGAATGGCAACTTATTCTAGAACGTACCATGTGCAAACATTGGAGATATGTGATGTAAGTAAGGTTATTCCCACCTGTCCCCCACTGGTAAAGTATTATCCTCCACATGCAGCTGAGTACTGTGGGTCCCAGAAGCAGAGTGCAGGGACACCAGGGTCCCCCACGACTCGTTTGTTTTCCCTTGTGCAGTTGAAGGACACCAGTGTCCTGCCCCACTGCTCTCTCCTCATGCACCAGTGGTCGGGGTGAGCAGGTGACCACATTTCTCCTTCTCTGCACACTGCCCTGAGACACGGTTGGAGATGGAAAAGAACATCACCTGAGATAGAGATCCACGAAGGGGCCTTTATTTATAAGTTTTTCAAACGCTTGCCATAAATTCACTGCCAAATGTCTCAGATCCCTGAAGAGAAAGCTATGTGACACGGCCTTGCTAGTTCAGATGTTTTTGTTGCTTGCTCGCTGCATCTTTATTACCGGCGCTTTGTCAAGGCCATTGCATCAAACATTGATCTACCTCGACAGCGGGAGCAGGTCATGCATACTGAAGGGCAGGTGTCAGCTCCTTGCCATCAGGAACCCTCTCTTGCAGATATTTAACTGTTTCTTAGGCTCCTAGGAAAGACACATGGAAAGAACTTGCTAGGACTGAGATGGCACAGGATAATGCTGTGAACTAGATTGTGGCAGGAAGGAAAACTGCACTCCTGAATTTCATACCTGGAAACCTACTGGGAGACACCTCAAATAACCTTGTTGCTCTCCAGCAACACAGCGAGATGTTAGTTGTTCTCAAAGACAGTTACCTTCAAAAGAAAGAAGATAACCTTAATGGGAAAATACAAGTGACTGTGTATGGTCCAGATGAACGGAAACAACCCTGGGTTAAGCAGATCCAGTCCCTAGGCACATCACTGACATCAGTTCATGGGGGAAAAATAAAGCTGGAAAAAGGGCTATAGGCTGCTCCTCGGCTGCCTTCTCTTTGCACACTCCAGCGGGGAGCTGCAGCCCTAGGACTTGTATATCAAAGACTATTCTCAATGTGCAGACGAGTATCTATCTGGACTTCGTGTTACCAACACGACTGAGCTGTGTCTCTAATGTCTGTCGTACTAATAGAGCTGCAAAGCGCTGAACAGTAGGGGAAAGAAAGCAATGTAAAAATGGGGAAAAGTTTGGTATTTGATTGATTTTTGAAAAGAACTGTAGGGTGATAATATAAAATGGTTGTTTGAAATGATCTGTGCCACGTGGGGAAAAGCAAATTCAGTCAGATCAGAAGGGGTAAAACAGAAGGAGGGAGTGATGGGCTCAGACAGTCTATGGAAAGGGCTCGGAGAGCCAGGAGGGGAAGCGTCTCTTAGAAAATGGAGCAAAAGGTGGTTTTGAGATGAGGGAAGTTACAGGGCCCATTTGAAGGAAAGGAGAGAAAGTGTCATGCATATTACTTTTGACTTCTTTTTTCCAAATGGTTTTTCCTCGTTTGCTTTTCAAACACGAAGGTGAATCTTTAAAGCAGGCTGAAACTCACTAGATTTTCCTTGCTTTCCCCTTCCAGCCTGCCTGGAAACTCGTCGAGATCAGCCTGTTGCAGTAATTCAGCACATGTGTTTCTGGCCCTAGAACTCAGCCCTGAATGTGGGGGAGGCTTGGCAGCTGCTGGGCCAGCGTGCAGACATGAAACCAGAGTCAACTAAACGCCTCGGAGCACGGGGAAAGGTTGGGCTCAGGCTTGCATACAAACAGGCTGGAGGAAGGCTTCTGCCAGTTCTTATTACATTTGGATGGATTCATCTATCAGTTCGTGGCATTGCTGCTGACAGTGTTTGTGAAGGTTGTAGGCAGCATAACAGATGATGGGCAGCTTTCTGTCCTGGAAAGTGGAAGAAGCGATTTAGGATTGTGGAAATTGTAGCTCACCCTAGAATTTCTTGTGCAATGCTCTTAAAAAGGCATAAATGGTAGGGTTACCTGGGTGTTTATAGAACGTTTGGATAAGCTCTAAGCACTGAGCTTTTGGGCTTGTATTCTCTCCTGAAGAATAGGAAGACTTTTCATGGGAAATGTACCATGTTGGTAGCTTTCAACGTTAAGAATGCTTGTATCACTTTATTGAACATTTTGACCTGCTTGGTCAGTGACCTGTTGCATTTTACATTCAAGATTAAGCAAATCTCTGGCTGGTGCAATCTGATAAGTCTTCCCCTGCTCTGATATCTCAGTGGGAGATAGATTTGTTACCCTCCTTACACTGTAGGAAATGTCTGAGCGATGCTGTTTTTCAGTGCACGGGGAAATCATCTTGTTAAACTCTTTAGTGTCTCAATCTTCCACCTTTTGGCTCATACAGTACAAGCTTTGGCTTCCCATTTGTGGTCCCTGCTGAAGCAGCAGCAATGCCGCAGACATGAGGGAGGTTTAGGCTGGACATTAGGAAAAAATTTTCACAGAAAGGGTCATTGGGCAGTGTCAGAGGCTGCCCAGGGAGGCGGTTGAGTTACCTTCCCTGGAGGGGTTTAAGGGACGGATGGATGAGGTGCTGAGGGACATGGGTTAGTGATTGATGGGAATGGTTGGACTCGATGATCTGGTGGGTCTCTTCCAACCTGGTGATTCTATGATTCTATTTCTTCTATCAGCAAAGACCGTGACTTTCTATCCTTGTGACCCCTCTCCCTCCATAATCTTCCTATGATCCCAGTGTAACGTGTCTGCCCTTGGCTGAGGGAGGAGCTCTGAGAACACTCACAGCAGCAAAAATCCATTTAGGTGATACTTGCTCATTGCTCCTGGGATGTATCTGGTGGAAGTAGGTGCTCTTTGACATCCCAAGCATTAACACAAGATAACCAAGGAATATATATATTTCTTTTCTATTTAAAAGTGTGTGTTAGTAATGTAAATGAAGAAGAAATGGAGCAAAGTCTGTGATGAAATATTCACGTTCTTCACATCTTAGTTTTTTCATCTCTGTACCTCCAAGGGATGACATGCTCTCTGAGCCTGGCTTTGTAGTGCCAGGTAGCAGCAGGATTTTGTCTTTGCTTGTTGTACCACCTCAGCCTCCAACTCTGTGCAGCTGCCAGAGGAGGCTCTGGTGCAGGGAGAGCAAGTGCCTGGTGTTGAATCCCAACATGCTCATGGTGTAACCACTTGTTACCAGAAGATTGCATTAATTGTCTTGGAAGATTCATTAGTTAAGTGAGAAATGGCAGTGACCCAAAGAATGAACTCTATAGTGGAGGGACCAGAACAGAAGTTGGGCTTCTGCTTGCCCCTCGGAGAATGTGAAAATGTTTAACTCAGAAAAAAAATGGCATCACAGAAATATGGGGGGACGGCTTGGGGGTTATGAAACAGTGAGTAATAAGGTTTTGTTTCCAGGGGCGTCTGTTTCATCTTAGTTATCCCTCTGGAAAGTCAGTGGAGAGCATTTTGCCATTTCAGCTCTTTTAGTAGGTAAAAGAGAGAACAAGCACACAGACCTCTAGAAAGATGAGCTTTTAGGGGACTACAATAGATGCAGAGACCCCTATAGCCTGTACTACCCACAGCTCTGCTGCCCTGAGCCTGTGCTTTGGAAAACTGCCTGAGGATCGCAGAAGCCAGGTCTAATGAACATAAATGAACTTTCTTTTGCAGAGAAGTATAGTAAGATGGGAGAAAGCAAATCATACCTTCCAAACCTTTCTTCTGGAAAGTCGCAGAAGCAATTCAGGGTGTGTCTGAATAGCCACAGCCCAAGATTTTCCTTCTGGTGTCTAAGAGACCTTTTCCTTGATGAAGGTATCTGGTCTTTACATGTGTGCATAACTGCAAGCGATGTAGAAGGGGTTTGCATTCCGAACCAGCAGAGTTGACGTGCCACACAGTACAGATGGAATGCTGACGGTTCTCTGACGTGCTTAGAAAAATTCATAGCAGAACTCACTCCCTTTCTGCCTCCTCTCACCTCTCTTGCTGCAGTGCAGGCTGAGCCCTGCGTGCTGTTTCTGAACTTGGAAGTGTCCATTCCAGCCCTCTGGGCGCTGCCCCTCGGAAGATCATCCTGCAGCTGCTCCTAAGGATGCCAGAACAGCTTCCAGGCATCTGTCAGGCACAGAGATTTCTGCATTTCATCTGCAGAAACGAACTGCACAACCTGACAGGAGAAAACCCATTTGCTGGGGTTCAGGTAGTATCAGGAAATACGAGAATCTGAGAATTGCAGGCAGGAACAAAAGCAGGGATGTTAAGTTCCCCACTCTGGTCTTTTTCTGTGCTACTACAGCAGGAAGAAAACACACTGACAAATGGACAGTCAATATACGAAATGTCATTACTGTAGGCTCCTTCATTACAAAACCATGTCTGGGCAGGTAAAACAAAGACATGTGGCTCCCTTACCTTATATTAAACCTGGTTACTTTTTCACCTTCAAGGTACAGTATTTCATGGCTTGTAATTTGTAGAGGATCTATGATCTCTCCAATCAACTAGCTTTTTTTTTTTAGCTTCCTTCTTTATAAGCATGAATTTAAAAGCAGAGAGTAATGCTATCTAGGGGTAATTCATTCTTGGAGAGTTTTTTTTTTATCAGGAGCTGCAGTTTTCATTATCTGTATTTTCTATTAGTTGCTGGAAGGTGTGCATTTCTCATAGAAGCTATCACATGAAAATGTGTGTAGCACAAAATAAAAAACCGAGGAGGAAAAAATGTCTCCGACTTTCCCTACAAAAAAGTGTTTCATAGCTAAAAAAAGCTACCCATGGTAACAGCTTGAGGTCTGCTCAACTGCTCTGTAATATTGTCATAGATTTTGAGATTGTTTTCTTGCTCCAATTTGTTATACTTCAGTCACCACAAGCAGGTCCTTGGGTGACTTTTTGGGGTGCCCACAGTGGCTGTTACTGCTCTGAGCTTTGAGGTGCTCATCACAGTGAGTCTCACCAGTCCAGTATGAACGAAGCTTTCCAGAGGGACTAGGAGATATGAGCAGAGATGCTCCCAGCACTGAAAGCAAACAGAATCGTAAGCGATGCCATGGCTGTGGTGAACCTTCAGGGACACAGATGATCGTGGAAGCACAGCCCAGCATAAGGGAGTGGGATTTTCTGATCACTCTGTGAATTTCAACAGAGCGGAGCTGCACAGAACCAGGTGAAATGATGGTATTTCAGCTCGTGAAGACACCTCAAGTACTTTGATGACGTGTCAGATTGTGCCTATGGTCGTGTTGTGGTGGATGGCTGGGTCTCGAGGAAGGATATGGGTGTATGGTTACATGAGTCCTGAGGGTTTCTAACTGCAAATATTATTAGTATTCTCATTGCATTAGTACAGATATTAATTATTGATATAAACTATAATATATCAAGTTGTTATATTAATATTGAGCTGGCAATTTAGAGCTGGAATACAGATTAGCACCTCCTCATCCTTCTGTGTTATGCAAACCCCTAGGAAAATTATTATCTCATTCCCCTAATAATATATTGAAAAATATCTCACAGACTCAGCTAATTATACGTAGCTCAGGTGTCTCTGAATTAGCTACTGTCACACACAGCAACCGGGTACGAAGAGAAACAAATGTAGGACTTAAATCTGATTGAGTCCTGCCCCTGCAGCCTCAGGGTTGCTCCTGGAAGGAAGCGATGTTTCCACTATCCCCATAGGGACCTGTGGGACTTCATGGATATTCATGGGATATTTGGGAGCAACAGAGGTTGGGTGCTGGGATTAGCGTAGTGAGTTATGCAGAGCTGATACAGTTTAATATAACAGAAGAAAATGAGTCAAAGCCTGTGTCGGAAAACTCCGACCTCACTCCCCAAAAAAAGTCTTCCAAACTTTATGTGCTCTCAGGCAGTTCCACCAAAAACATTAATTGCAAATGCTCCTGTGCTTTGTATTAAACCTCAAGGCAAAAGTAAGGTCACTGCTGAAGAAAAGTGGCACCATTTTCATTTTAAAACAAGCCTGCAGCTTATTGACTTTTGCTCTAATTAGGAGGGGTGGTTTTTTTGTCTCTATTCTCCTCTCCACTGTGCGCTGCGAGGCTGGTTTGTTTTCCTTGGCCTTGAAGTAGGGAAAAAGCTTTTGTGGGAGACTTCTGAATTTCACAGGTCTTTTCCTTCTAGCTTACATTTAGTAGTTGTGCATAGTTCACGTAGAGCAGGCTGCCTGGTTTACAAGCCCCTGAGAAGATGCCTCCTGCTCCTCTCTGCTCTGGACCATGGCCCCTTGCACTGGCAGCGTCATTGAATAGCGTGAGGATGTTCACTTCTCTCTCAACCAAGAATGAACTTTAAAAAGCAAGAAAATTCTCCTTTTTGGCTATCGCAGTGTCAACATCTCCTCTGTGTTTTTAATTTCCTCTACCCCCTGCCTCATTAACATTAGATAAGTGTGTTAGGAAGATAAAAATCAGCTTACTACAATTGATTGGATGGAAGAAAAAACAGAGTGCTGAGCATAGCTGGCTCAATCCTGCATAAGCCCTCTTAAAATTTGTTTACTAGATACTCAATAAAGGGTGCCAGAATAGCCTGTGAAAACTGCAGAGTCAAGAGCCTTGGGGGAGATTTACCTGCTCCAGTGTGTGCCAGCACGGCTGCAGCCGTTAGCAGCACTAGGAGTAAACAGCTCCTGTTGACACGCAGCTCCTTTCTCTTCACAGCAAATTTAAGTATATTTATAGGCACCAGTGATCTCTGATCTCCTTTGATCCATTCTTTCCAACCAAAGCAGCTGTGCTTTGAGAGAAAAGACCATCTTCCTCTTTTCAGTGGCAGAATTGGAGAAAAACACCAAGATGCCAACTTTGAAAATATTTCTGATGCCTTTAACGTTTATTTTAACATCTAAAAAATATCTGGGGGACTGATCTAGAAGTAGATATAGGCAAGGAAAGCAACAGCAGATTTTGTTCCACCTCAATTTATGGATAACATGTCTCTGTGGTGCCAGGCTCTGAGGTTATCACAAATGATTCCGTGTAGAACGTTAAGTTCTTGTTGAATCCCAGTAAATACATTTGTACCAGGCATACTTACTCTCCCGTATGCATATTCACGATGTGCTACCTCCAGGCAAAGATAATGTTCTGTGCAGCCAGCGCTGTTATTAGCACTGACTGACAAATGGATTTTTAAATCTGGTGTATGTATGTCACACATGGACTGCAAGGGCTGGGGAGTCAGATGCGTTCCTGGGCACTGAGCTGCTTTTGAGCAGTGCAGCATTGGAGAGGGATGGGGTCCCTTCTGTCAGGTGGGGTTCAGGGGCTGATAAAGAGGAGGTGGGGGTGATGCTGCTGGTGCCTGTGCTTGGCTCTCCCAGGCACAGTGCCACGGGTAGCGAGGGGAAGGAGCACAGTGCCAGGGCTGAGAGCCATCTTAGAGATGAAAACTGCATCGCTCCCTCTGAAATACCTTGTGTAAAGCCCGTGAGATTACATTCTCAACTAATGCTGTAACTGAGTTTCATGAAAAAATGATGCTCGTCGTGCCAAGACACACAGTTACAAAGATTCTCCATCCTTATCCAAATAGCACATTTGCACCTTTTCTGTATAATTCTAAGCCCACGCGATATGCAACTCCTTTGTCTGTTTTAAAAAGGAAATATGGGCTTGAAGGCAAAGGTGTTCATAAAGGGTTTATGAAGCAAACCGAGACATGCTCACGGTGCAACTTGGAGGCAGCCAGACTGCTCAGCTGACACTAGATGAACAAAAGCTTCTTGGCTCATGAAACCTTTTCCCTGTTGTTGATAAGCTATTTACACACATGGAGTGTCATTTTGTGATCAATACCGAGACCCAACAGGGCATAACAGAACTGAACTCACTAAAGCATCAACAGATGGTTGATTTCTTGCATCCTCGCCTTTATGCAATTCCTTAATCCTGCTCACTAATAAGCATCGCAGGTAACATGGTGGTTGGAGCACATCACCCCCTCAGAGCAGTAGCGTAGCGTGAAAAGCCTTAATGAAACCACTGTTCTAGTGATATAATCAAATCATGGGACGTAGTCACTACCTGCAGCATTTTACCAGTTAAGAGCTGGTAAACCTTGTGCAGCACAGGAGCTTGTGTTCTGAGCTGAAGCACAAGTGATTGGAAAAGCCACAAATATCCTGGTAATGACAACCTGGTACAGTTTTTTTTTTCAAGGTTGCGGTATCCTCTGCAGCCCAGCTTCTTCATCCAAATGAAATCCTACTGCATGAAATCCATTGGAAAGCTTGCGTTAGCCAGCTCAGAACTCACGTAATTGTTATGCTTCGTTAATTTGGCGTGTATGTTTACACTGGCTGGTGTGTTCCTAAAATAGATAATCTGACATATTTTAAAAAATTCTGATTGCTTCACGGTGCTTTGAGTGGCTGTAAGTGAAAACTGCTCTGTTGCTCTCTTGTCTTTCTCATTTGAATTCCATAGATACCTCACAAATGAACAGTGCTGGAAAGGTGTTTAATTTATGAACCAAGACATACTTCTAAATAATGTCTAATTAAGTTTATTCGTGACCTGGCACACGGTGCCTAGCTTAGTCAGGGCATTGCAAACGATTAGTAAACATTTTAATTGTAATAATTGCCACTGGCAGCAATTATTTTCAGGGAGGCCGCTATTTTCAATCAGCAGAGGGAATCTGAAACGTGAAGAACAATTGTCCTGTCTTTCTTTATACACCAACAAAAGCAGCTGCGCACCGATGTGGTGAATACTCAGCTTCTCTTTGTAGGAGTAACGGTGAGGTTTGGAGAAGCTGAGGACGTGGTTATCAAGATCTTATAAAACACCTTCCCAGCAACCCTGAAAGCAGATCTAGAGGGGGTGACAAAACGTTCTACTGGCTGCAGGACAGGCTGCTTTGGGAAGCAAAAATTCAGAATTGAGTATAGAGCTGTTGTCAAATGCTGTAATTAGACACAGAGCTGCAGATAAGGAATAAAGCACACTGTTATTTCTTTGTTAAATTAACTTTTCCACCTCAGCCTTGTGATGCTGGCCGGGAAGATGTCTCTGGTATTTTTTTTTCCCCATGCACTCAGTGTGGTTCCCTCTTACAGGCACTTTAGCACTGCATTAATTACTATGTTAATGGATGTCTATAGTCCATTAGTAAATGAAGACCCGATGGTAATTCTCTTGGGGGGAAGGAAAGTCTATTCAGTACCAAACCATTCAGTTCTTTGCCAATGGACTCCAAATATTCAAAGGCAGAAAGAGAAGCACCTCACAGACCGTCTAATTTGAAAAACATAAGGGAGGCTGATCTCAAGACCTGTACGTGTTACAGACTGTAGAGCAGAAGATATATTAGCTTTGAATTTATTACCGACCACATCACCAGGGAGTAGGTAGGATGAACCTGTACCAGTAGGCGTTCTCTTCAAATAGGGCTCGACAATGCAGGTTTAACTTCTTTCACCTGGCACTTGGAACGATACAGGTAGCCTGAAATTTTGTGGGGAGAGAAACTTGAATTAATGAGATTGCACCTGCCCACTCTCCAAATATTACAGGTTTGGTCATCCTTGAACTCCAAAATGAAGCCTGAAGAATCCAGGGACCGGAGGCAAGGAGAACAAAGGCACGAGTAGATTTATAATTGGCAGAGGTTTGCTTTGGACCTTGCCCAGACGTCTTTTTCTGGTGCTGGAATCCTGATTTTGTCTATATGTGTCGGAAGTTTAAGGCACGGGTAGACGAGGTGCTGAGGGACATGGGTTAGTGTTTGATAGGAATGGTTGGACTCGATGATCTGGTGGGTCTCTTCCAACCTGGTGATTCTATGACTCTATGAAGTGCCACTGGTGTTAGTAGCGTTACTCACATCACTGATTTTTCTGCACCATAGATACAAGCCCCACTTATGCATTTTGCCTTTAATAGTATCTAGAAATTTAATTTGCTCTATAAGCGATGCAGTCACAGACCAAACCCCATTCACGTGGGTTTTTCCTCTCTGCCGGCAAAAATCTAACAGTTAATTAGGCTGGAAAACCCAAAGGAAAGTGAATTCAGGTGGCCAATGGTGGAGTGGCATGGAAAATATCTCCATGACAACAGGAATTTACAGCACTTCAATTTTAATATATCGAAGGATAAGGGTAATCTCCCAGGCACTATACGGAAGATACACCCCTTTCCCTTTCTCCTGATTGTCCCCAGATTAAATGGAAACCATCTGAACGTTGCCCCAGATGTGAAAGTGGAAACAGGAGTGCAAAACCTAAAAGTTCTGAATGCAAATAGACCAGCAGAGTGAAAACTTGCTCTGCTCTATAGGGCAAACGGGGCATTTTTTGTGAGATGCTGATTTCTTCACACATTTTTTGTACCTATTTACTACCACGGGGCTCAGCGCGGTACAGGGAGCATGAGGAGGACCAATTCCCATCCCGAGCCACACAGCCCAACTCTTGCAGAGAATATCAGTAATTATCATCTTTTGCTGTTACTGCTTTATAGCCCATAATGAATTCTAAGGTGAAAAAGAAAACAGAGGGAAAAAGACGAGTTTAGAGATCATGGAGATATATCCAAAAGTCTGACCTACATTCTCATAAAGAGCCAGGAGTATTAAATAAATATTTTAAATACTGCATTCTATACATTTTGTAAATGTATCACGAGCATGAATGCCTCTTAGAGAAAATTAATTTATTGTATTTTAAATTCAAAATCAAGCTTAAGTATTGACTGTTGGCAATATTTACTTTTTTAAAAAATCCACACATGATGGATCGATGCGACTCAGTGGGATACGCCTGTACGTAAAAGAGCATCTCACTACTCTGCCTACAGAGTTCAACTCCTCTCATTTTCACATATTTGAGTGTGTTTTGCAGGGCTTCTTCCATCCAGCCGTGCCCTGTGTGTGTCTTCCTGGGCAGTGCTGGCTGCGCGTGTGCAGGGAGAAATTCCCTGTCTATAAATACATGGAAAAGGGCAGAATGAGGAATCACCGCAGCCTTCTTGCTTGTTTTCTGTAATGCAATATGGAAAGTCCTAATAGGATTAGCCTTTGTGATGAGGGATAACAATATATTAAAAACAAATGTTAATAGGCAGCATGAAATTGCGTACAAAGAAGAAAATTGCTAATAGAATTCAGTGGACCCGGTTTTAACTTTAATAATGCGTCTGACTTTGAGCGCCCTTTTGCACAAAGCAAGCGGTGGGATGATGAAATAGAAGGGCTTTTGGCACAGAGCCCAAAGCTGCTGCTCTTTTGAATTCTTACACTGTTTTTCCTGCTAGAAAATGACCTCTGGCACCTGGAAAGTGAAAATTGCCGTGCTTTCAGCTAATCCAAACAGGTCTGAGTGCTGTCTGAATGTATTACCTGTGTGCAAACCAACGTGTGCAGGTACCTCCCCAACCCTCCCTGAGACACGATGCTCTCTGGGGATCAGTGCAAACAGGAGCGGGTGGAAAACTTGGCTTTGGGGCACGTTTTGTTCCCTTCTGCATATTGCTCTTGTCAGCCCTAAAATTACCCAGGCTCCCAAGGAATCTGCAGAACTGGGAGGGAAAAACAGAAATGCGGATGAGCAGGGGGTGCGGTGAGCAGGGCAAGATGGGACCTGGGGAGAGCAGAGCTGATACTGTCCCGCAGCACCCCGGGTTCTGGCTCTGTAGGACATCTTGGCTGATTTTATCCTCTATGACCATTTCAATCTTAAGAAAGGCCTTTTTTAACTGCAAAAATAAATAAATTCAAACCAAAGCCAGCCCCAAGTGCAGTGTGTGGGAAGGAAGCTGAGAGCATGGGCAGAAAGATCAGCCAGTGCATGGAGGGAAAATTGCTAAAAGCAGACAAAGGCATTTAAAATGCACAACAAATTAATTAACTGGGTAAATACTCAGGCCAAAAGGTAAATCAGAACGGAGACCCGTGTCCTGTTATAACTCTTTCAGAACTACTGAGATTAAAGAAGAAAGCAGAGATCAAATGAGCCAATTTAAGCAGATACCAGGCTCAAAGAATAATGTTGAACCTTAATTACTTACTCTTACGCTTCCTTCTCTTCTCAACTAAGTGAATTTCCCAGCCAGTATTTTCGAGCTTTGCCAGACAGGAACCCGATGGCACATTCCAACCAAGCTTTTGGCAAGGTCCTCCTCCTCCCCACGTTCTTCTTTCCATTTTTCCTTAGATTTAATTATTTTCCAGCCTGGCCTGCTCCCATACTGAAAATCACTTAAAAAATATTTATGAACAACTTGAGGATGTCTCAGATGCTGTAAGGCCCTGCGTTACTGTTAGTCAGGGTGATGCTTTTTTCTTTTCAACCAGCAAAATGCTCCTTGACCCTTACTGATTACATCCCCTCGGCGCTAGACAAAGGTCCTGCTCCTGGTTCTGCTGTACCCAAGTTCAGCTTTTAGGGGTACTTAGCAGCATTTTCTCAGTCATCTTTGAGCTTTGATGTATTTCCTTGGTATGGGTCACTTCTGACCTTCGGAGTCATCGTGGCAGTGCTCAGTCTGCCTGGGAAGGGCTCTGAGATAGGTTTTTTGCCCTGCAGCACATGTTTTAAGGAAGCCAAGGAAAATCTCATAAACCTGTCAGAAAAGCTCAGGTGACTTGAAAAGCTTTGTCCCAAAAGCAAGAAAGGTAGAAACCTTATTTTTCTTAAACTTAGCTTAGGTATTGGACTTGATCGTAAATGCGTTTTCCAACCTGAACAAATCTCTGGCTCTATATCGTGTTGGTTTCTGTGGAGCTGCACTAGGAAACGTCGTTGTCAGAAGACACAAACTCTACTGCAATGTAATATGGACATGGCAAAGGGCCAGGCTCTGCTTTTCTTTTCACAATTTAGGGGTTATTTCACTATTTTAAATATATATTGTTGTTGTTGATTTAGCTTGATCCATCAAAAATCTTAAAAGAATTAGAGTGAGAAAAGGAAGTTGAGGGTGGTCAGCGATTGAGCCAAGATGTTAGGCAAACATAGAAAGCAAAGCAGCCTGTGCCTGTGTGAGAGCAACTGTGTTCAGGGTTAACGAGGCTTTTTATCCAGGTTGGAGTGGAGAAAAGGAAATTCTTAAGACTTGAAAATATTGCTGTAGCGTGGATGGTAGCGCTTAGCCAGCCCTTGTTCTGAAGTTATTTATTTACCATGACTAATTCAGACTTCCAAGCGCAGTCACTGCCTCACACGTGGCACCGCCTGGACTTTCTGGGCACCAGGATTTGAGACTTGGAGCCCAGGAAGGAAACGTCACTGGTTCCCACCAGCAGTGCCAGCCTTGCTCC
Source organism: Piaya cayana (assembly GCA_013389865.1). Lineage (NCBI taxonomy): Eukaryota > Metazoa > Chordata > Aves > Cuculiformes > Coccyzidae > Piaya > Piaya cayana. The sequence continues at coordinate 152,879 of WAAB01016152.1, forward strand.
AGAGCCCCAGAATGAAAATCATTAGCAGTAAGCTTCTAAAAGGTGTTTCACATATGTGCACGGGGATGTTCGTGTAAAGCGTGGGTGCAGAATCAGGTCGCTGCCTGACTAGTTCTCATCTTGCCCTATTTTTTTTATAATTAATCAGCTCAGAGACATTAAGCAGCCGAGTTCCATGCAGTGTGGAGGTGACTGGGGAAGGGCTGGTGGGCTGCAAAGCTTCTAGCAGTGGGGCTGGCTCTCCGGTATTTACCCAGTTTTAAGGGTACATACGTTGTTAAGCGTCACCAACCATCACTTCTCATTTTCCAGGCCCAGGTGAGGCAGGCAGCGCTTCAAACACGAGTGGTTTAAGGGTTCCTCCCCGGCCCCAGTCTCTCTAGGTTGAAGAGAGCGTCTCGCATTGACCCTTTCCCAGCACAGACTGCCTCTTGATCTGCTGTTAATAAGGAGGAGAAAGGGGGGTTTGGGGTGATTATGGGTTCAATTATGGCAGTGCCACTTTCAAATTCCTTCAGTTCCATGTGACGCACATCAAGCGCAAGCTGAGCTGCACCAGGCGATGGGCTAAAAATAAACCCGGCGTATCACTGCCGTGTTAGACTCCAATTGGTATTTCTTGGTTTATAACATCTTCAAGGCCAAGCAAACGTGGCAGGGGGAGAGAACGTTTTGGTTTGATGCTGCATCGAGAGCCAGCTGGTACAAATTGGTGTCATTTCACTGAAGGGATGCACAGCATTCAGTTCGCTTTGGGTCTGATTCAAGCGTACAGTCTATTAAAGCATTCCTTATACTGATGCTGGTTTAATTTGTGTTAATTAATGAAAGGAATGAACAGATTAAGGCACTTACCTACCCATGTAAGAGAAAGGGACTCAGCAAGCAGTTGAGCACTGGCACCCCAAAGAGAGACCAGGGGAATGGGGGGTGGTTGTCCAGCAGGCCTCAAGCTAAGGACGTGTTGGTTCTACGGAGAGAAGGGCTGAATCAAACAGAAAGGGTTTGAAACAGGGAATTCTGGAAAGAAAGTACATACTTCTAAATACATTCAGATATTGCATTAATAGTCTGGAAGGTGTGCGGCCTCTGCAGTTCTGCTCCCTGTACATGCTGGGCACGGCACGAGGCTGGGGGGGGTCCTGGCCAGCACTCCTGGGACACTCGCCTGCCCCCAGGGACCCACAGAGGCCAGTGGCTGCACCTCAGCTCACACCATTTTGTGCCTGCAAGCAAAAAGTGGTTTGTTACTCTGAAGGTTGGCGCTTCCAGGAGTTGTCATCTGCTAATGAATGCAAAACGTTAGTGAGCAGTAATAGAAAACCAGGGATGACGTGGCAGGCAGCAGCTTGCATTCAGTGCACAAAAAACCCCTTTTAAATTTAAATTGAGTGAGGATTTAAAAGCACATATAGGCGGACTCGATTAGAAAGTGAAATATTTGATCTTGGCTATTAATCTGTTATAAGAATACTTTCATTTCCTTGCCATGTGTATCCAGTGATAGACTTTCATAAATGAGATTGCATTAAAATGTACTTCATGTTTTTAGTCAAATATCTTTTATCATTATGCAAGTCCTAGTTAGGGAAGGAAAAAAAAACCCAACAACAATTACAGCAGCAGAGTTAAGAGCAGTAAATTAACTCATTTATGTGAGTGAAATACTGTTCCTGCTTGAAGTCTGTATGTTGTGCAATCTTTGAATGCCTTGAGAAGGCGCTGCTCCATCCCAGCCGTGCTACCAGCTCTAGGATAAGTTATAAGGCAGTGGAAATATAAATAGATCATAAAATAAGTGGCTTTTATAGCATGTGGCTGCAATGTCTCAAGTCTTGAAAACATCCAGGTATGCAAGGACTGAATACAGCCAATCTATAACACTTTGTTAAGTCTTATTGACCAATTCTGAGCTGTCTCGGGGGCTCTGCACTGTCAGAGGCTGCCCAGGGAGGGGGTTGATTCACCTTCCCTGGACGGGTTTAAGGGACGGGAGGACAAGGTGCTGAGGGACATGGGTTAGTGATTGATGGGAATGGTTGGACTCGATGATCCGGTGGGTCTCTTCTAACCTGGTGATTCTGATTCTATTACAGTGGCTGCGAGGAGCATGTATACCCAGAGGCCTGCTTGGACCCCCAGCTGAGTGACCCAGTGTCCAGGCTACAAAGGTAAAAGAAGAAAAACAACCCCAAACATAACTTTTCCTCCAATCTAACAACCCCTCCCTGCAAAAAAAAAAAGGTTTTAATTCAGAGGTGAAGGGATCGCTGGCAGCGTGAAACCAGCATGGAAGAACGTGATGGATGGTTCATGGGGAGTAAGAAAAAGCGGTTTAAAACTTATGTTGGCAGATTAAGCACAAATGTCTGGTTTACACTGTAAGCATCTGGGCATCGAAACCCATGTCATATTCCTCCTCATTGCAAATGTCTTCTCATTTCCATCTGAGCGGACTGACAGAGGACCCAGCAGGGGCCGCAGCATCAAATCCTTCACCCTGCTGCAGCAGGCGGCTTTGCTTCTAGCCTCATAAACATTGATCCAAAAACTTTCCCAGGATGAGGTAGTTACTGGTGCACAAACAAATGTGTTTACCTTTTGCTTCGTCTGGAGCTGAAAATTCCAGTCTGGCCTTTTCCAGAATATGGTCACAATTAGAGGCTGCATCAGGTCTGAATCTGCAAAATGCAGCAAGCTTTTGGATCATGATAATGCTGTTAATAAATTAACCTGAAACTCCTTTGCCCATAAGAGTAGGACCCCAGCATGATACCCACTTGATGGAGAGAATAGCCAAGATCATTTTTAAGAGAAGCACAAAAAATTGCCGTCTGTGTCTGGTTTTTCTCTACAGCAGAAGCTTATGAATCTTCTGCTTTTTAGGCATTAATGGACAGCAAAGATTTACCGCTGTTTGCATTTGTGGAGCCTCAGATTACTAACGTTTTTCTGAATTTAGAAAATAGGCTCCAGATTCTTTCGTAACAATGAAATGTCAGGTATCTGGGTACTGAAATGAAATCCCTATTGTCGAGGTGATTAAATACGTCATTCCCGTTACAGTTGCCTCACTGTGCTTCCTCGTGGCAAACAGCTCTGCACTAAGTTTTGTGTCATTATCATGAATGAACCACATTCTACACTCTGCAAATATTAATTAAGAGCAAGACAGATTAGGCACGGCAGATGTAAAAAATACAGTGACGCTACCTCAAGCAGACAGAGATCCAGAGGCTTTCAAGCCTGCAGGAGGCTGTAGATGGCTCCATGGTGCATCCCGATTTCTGTGTGCAGCCTCAAAGAGTGGGTAGATTCTAGCTGCAGTTCACACAACCCCAAAACGCTAACACTTGAGCACCTGGTAGTCTGATGCTTTATTTTTTCCTTCTTTTCTTTAAAGTAGTGGCCAATGACACATTTGGAGATAATTAAAACAAAGGTTGAGCTTTGCTTTTTTCCATGAGCCATAAGTAGTAGCAGCTGGATGAGGAACAAGCCAGAAAAAAAAAAAGGCAGCATAATTCTTACACTGGCTATAAACACAATGAGGCTTCAAACCTGAGAGCAGTCTCTTTCTCTCTCTCTCCCCCCTCCAACCTTTTTACCTCCTCAGAAAATCTTTCCTTCGTGCCAGACTAAGATATTAGCGCGGTGTTCCCTCCTCTGTTTATAAAGACCTCATTGCATCCAAGTGCCAAAAAAAGTGGAATTCCTGAACAGCAGGTGAAAAGCAAACACAAGATCAAAAGCAGCTCTGGCTGCTGAGAGAACCTGCAGCACCGCTTGGGGGGCATGAAAAAGTCACACAGGCTCCTGGTGCCGTCAAAGACTTTCTGGAAGGTCATCAAGGGATTTTTTTTTTTCTGAGCATCCCACATCAAAAAGCAGCACCAGGAGCCAAACCTGCCTTCAGAAAAGGGACGAAGTCAAGCTGCTCCATCCCGCTTCTCCTCCTAAATATCACCAGGCAGCAAAGTTCTTTCAAGTAAAGACTGACATTCTTGAAAATAAGAAGAGGTGCACACCTATTCCTAAAGACAGCCTTTTTTTTTTATTATTTTAAAATTCTGCATCTGAAAACACAGTATGACAGAAAGCACTTATATACAACTGCAGTGTTTTTGGTATAATACAGTACTCAATACATCCATTTCTTTTTCTGCAAAAAAATTTGCTTTGTTGGACAAGAAAACCAAACTCCCATGGACAAGGAATACAGCTAAGGCACATCGTTCTCTGCTAACTGAAAGACAAAAGGGTGCAAAAAGGGGTAGTGCAATAATTGCTGAAAATCACATTCTACTACAAGAAAAGCATTTGGACTTGGAAATTTGATTACCGGTCAATTTAAGACATTTCAATATCTCATAAAATACTCCTTTAAATAAATAGCAAAATATCTACATCTTTCAGTGTGTTCCATTTGAATTTCCAATTTTTTTTTTAAACTTTGCTGTATATACACGGTTTACTTTTTCTTATTCAATAGCTTACAAAATATTTCTGTACAGTTTTATGCATATTATGATCTATAACAAAATAGTTATTTCTTAAAACTATATTACCACCAGTCTTTGAAAATGATAGGAAAGGAATAACTTATTATGGACTATGTTAGGCAATACAAAAATCCAATCAACCCCAAAAAAACCCCAAAATGACAAAGTCAGAAAAATAATTTCATCAACTCAAATTGACTCTTTTTGTTTAACAAATCTTGTTTTCTTCGTAAACCCTTTTCAGTTGCCTTGAGGTTGTATCTGCACCTGAAAACCAAACCAGGGTGGGATTTGGGATTCCTAAAAGCACTGCAGCCTGCCAGGAATATTGGTGCTACTGAAACACGAGAGTTCATCATGGAGAGAAAGGTTAAAGAAACTCAACAGCTGAAGCCATAGCAGAAGCCCTTGGTTTCTGCTGACTCTGACAACCTTTGGATGAAGCTCCCAAAGATTTTTGGAAACACATTTATGACTGATGACACAGCCAGACTCCTCTGTCTTTTACGTAAGCGTCCTGTGAGACTCAGACTCCCAACCAACTCAGAATCTGGCCCCAAAGGGTGAAGTTCTTCACATTTTAGGCCCACACCATTAAGAGCTTACACCTTCCCCCAGCTGCCAGTACAAATCCGGAAGGAAAGCTGCCACATGGTGCTAAAAGGAGTGAAAGCACTTCAGAATTTGTCTTGTGCATCTGAGAGCGCTCTGTCCTGCTACAGTCTAGAGAGAAATAAAAGTTACTAAGTTTGTACTTGGAAGGTAATTAAATCAACCTTCCTTATCTACAGTGAGTTGCAAAAGACAGAGCTCATAATTTCCTAAGGTTTATATGACTGTCTAAGCCTTATTTTTGCCCCAAGGGAAGGTCATTTTCTTCCCTTCCAGACTGCATTTGTAAGCAATTTCTATTGTATTTGTTAAGTGTAAGCTGACAGCGACACAAGGGAGCTGTAATAGAAATCTCAAGGTGCCTTTTATTCCTTCCACAACAAACAGAAAAAGTGAGCAAGACACAAACAACACCTAACTTCCTAACACAGTTTAAGGCCACATTTCCAAAGGATGAAAGTAAGGCTTTAAGGGGCGCTGGGTGCCACACCGGGAACAGACACCGAGTGATCCGAAGCTGACAGGATTCACTCGAGGAAAATCTGAAACGTCATCCTCATTTTGGCCAGCAGGGTCCGTGCCTTCTTTTGGATGTAAACAGGAAAATAACATGAAATGCTATAGAAATCCTCCTCCAAAACATTCCCAGCAAAGCGAAGGTGCTCCCTTAGCAAGAGATTGCCATCTTCTCAGTCAAGGGTGTTAATTACAACAGAACCAAAGACAAGTCAAGTCATTACAATATACAAATGCAGCGCAATGAACCGCGCCGAGAATTGTCACTCTGTTATCAGAGGCACCTGTACAGTATCTTGCTGTTTATTTGGCAAGGTTACAAGTAATACTTCTAGGTTTTAACAAAGTAGAAAGAGAATTTGCATAGATTGTACATTCAGTTCAAGGAGATTTCTGGTACCTTGGGTTTTTTTGTTGTTATCAGGTAAACGTGTTTGCAGACACAGTGAGGTAGCAGCTGTGGTAGCACCCATGAGCAAAAGAAGGTAACCAAGGCAGAAGCGAAGAGCAGAGCGTGATCTGCACACCTACTGTTAGCATAAAGGAACAAACCCAACACGGCACCTGCAGTATCACAGCGTGAGCGTTGATCACTGCTGAAACCACTCTAACCAGAGACAGTCTGATGCTGCTGTGGTCCTGGATAAACAGGGGCTGTCTGATTTTGTGGCCTCAGTTTTAAATGCCTGATTCTTCTTTCCCTTACTGTGATGGTGGCAGTGAAGGTTTTCAAAGGCCTGTTTCTTCTACTCTCTATCTTCAAAGGGCGTTACAAATCAGAGAATTTGCTTGCTCTTCAAGAGTCTACGGGGGATGGGGGGGGGAAAGTATTTCCCTACAAAGTCTTCCTTGCTGCCCTTAACTCTAAGTCATAGTTGTTGGCTCCTCTGCACCTGGTGGTAGCAGTAAGATGTCCCTCAGCAGGGGCTCTGCACAGGTATCCCTGCTCTCAGCAGCTGCTGCTGGGCTCTGTCCCCTCACTGATACGTTGCTCCTACCCTCCTGTGGGCGTCAGCGCTGGAGCTGGCTTGGCAGGAACCTCAGAGTTGGTCTGGAAAGACGTTTTTAGGTGATGGTTTCAATTGCTCATTAATATGGGTTTAATGTAATGTCCTAGGAACTCTTAATACTATCTTGGAAGCCTTGAAGGGTTGAAATAAAAGCACATGTGGATCGTTACCTTTCTACTATCAGACTGAAGCAAAAGCCAGCAAGAAATGCCACTGGTCACCTTCTACCAGGTCAGTTGGTCTTACTCTGTTGCTAAAATAACCAAACCACTGTTACCTGTATTAAATATCCATACCTGGAAATTAAGACAAAGTAGTTGCTATCACTTTTACCAACGCCTTCACATGTGTTTGTTAGTACTGAGCTGACTGAAGGCTGCTCTGAAAAAGCAACTTTTCTGATCCTGCAGCGAGCATTTTTGAAGAAGCCTAAGGGATTTGGCTCACTCAAGTACAAAACTTCCTACTCAATGGAAAGCAGGGGAGTCAGCCAAGGTTTCATGTAGCCAACTCCTCAAGCTGTGGGAAGACAACGAGGAGGGTGTGATAGCCAGCGGCAAGCTGGCAGCTCTCCAATAGTGAAGATGAAAGAGAACTAGAGGAATCAGCAAAAGTTGGTTGCCTGGTCTCAATTAAAAAAATCTGGATTTTGTTTTTTTATCTAGGAAGTCAAAGCTGAGCTCTCACAGTACCAGCGCTTCTCAGCCTTCCTGTGCCCGGTTTTACAAAGTTTCAGCATCTTCCTTACCTGTCATCTCTCTCCCCCTTTTGTCAGGTTCAGAATAGCCCAGCTCTGATTCACTGGCTTCACTAGCCTCTTCCCTACAAGAGCACCTAAGAGCGATGGAGACTTCATTAGTATTGCAATTAGTGCTGCTGGAGATGGACAGAAGGTGAATCCACCTTGGTGCTTGGTCCTTTTGGAGGTGCTGCAGGATTATTGTTAATGTGCCGTTAAATAATGGTCCCAGCACTGGGCACTGAAGCCAATTCCTAGGCAAGTTAATTTGTAACACACCAATGCACATTCCTGTATCTCTAGGATTAGCCAGAACAAAGGCTTCACCGCAGAGATACAGATGGACTCTGCTCTGTCACACTTGCTGTTGTGGAGAAACTGTTCAAATCCTCTGCTTGCTGAGGGCACAAAAAAGAAAATGTAATTTCAGTTCTAAAAAACTTTGAATATCAGAAAATGAAAATATAAATATTACTACTCAATGTCCAAATATCATCAAAGAAAGAACTGGACACATCTAAACCCAAACTGTCATTTCAGCTATTTCTGTTAGCCTCAAGGCTTAACATTACCATATAAACAGGTTTGCATAATGCTAAGACTGACTTGGGACATAATTCATTAAACCCCATACACAGACATTCTGTGTTTCACCATGTTCCCTTTCTATGTAAAACTGATGGATCACAGAGTGTTAGAGGCTGTCGTACAGCACAGGGATTGAACCGAGCACAGCGTTACGCACAGAGCACAAACGTGCAGATGGAAACACCCCCCTCCTCCTGCAGAGAGGGATCTTGATCCAAGCTGCCGGCCAGGGCGACTGGAAAGCAGCACTTGCACGTGCAAATGAAGGTGCACAACTGGCTTGTTTTGTACAAACTACAGGTTCCTGCTCCGAGTTCTCCTTTTTCACCAAATACAAGATCTGTGAAGTTATTCTCTTGCAATGAGACCCATTACAGGCCCTGCTGCCTGCCAGCTCAGAACCAGAGAAGCCCCTAAGCAGGACGCTGGTCTCCGCAGCGCTACCACAGCACCAGCTCGGAGCAGACTCTCATCCCTGATGTGCTCTGCCTTTCCATGGTTTTTCTTTGCAGCCACAGCACTTTGTAGCTCAGACACCTTGTGTATATATATATAACTTACATACCTGTGTCTGCGCATTAACAGCTCCAGCAGAGGTTGTAGCTTAGGTCCAAACCTTTACGCTGCCCCCAGACACATGTTCCAAGTGCTGCGGCTCATCCTTTCATGACGTCAAACATAGGCAGTACTCACTCACAGCGTCCTGCCACACCTTTTAATTCAGCTGCACTTGACCCTGAAGTCCTCACTCAGCAGCAGTGTGTGTGTGGCAGTTTTGAGAGAAAGGCCTGCAGGACCAGCCCCTTCAGTTTTACACCTCGTGTTGTAGCAGTACTGGGACTGCCAGCTCGCTACAGAGCTTCTTGTAGACACGTTCTGTCTTTCAGAAAATAAACTAATATACTTTTTGGTTTAAGATATTTTAAACCTAGCATATAATGTAAACAGATACAGCAACAACCACTTGTTTTCTTTCCCTTTTTTGAACTAAACCAAAATAATTTGCACCTTATATTTTCAATGATAGAAGGGACAGCTTTTCTTCTAAGCACAAGAGAGGGGATTGTTACCACCTTCTGCTTGGTCTAGTTAATAATGAAAACTTACCAACAAAGCACTTAAGCAGGAATGTTTGTAAGAATAAAAAAAAGGTATCAAATTTTAAAATCACTTTATGTCTGTGTGTGGGGGCCACACTTATCCATACGCTGATGTGCTAGACAGACTGAAGATTCTGTGCCTACCCCAGCAGTCTCATTGAGAACAATCACTAACTAGGAATGTTAATGAATTTTATCATGTGCCCTGATATGATGTTTGTAATTTAATCTGCAGGGCTTGAACCATGCAGTTGCCATTGCATCTGTGTGATTAAAGCCCTAGATTTCACAGTGAGGATTACAGGTCCCCAGAAAACTTGAACTTAACGAAGGAATGTTAGATTGAGAACAAGCACTGTTAGGAAAACACACACACATTTACTGCACGAGTAACAACACGGTGTTTCTGGTATATAAACTTGTTGGCAACCTTGGTTTCAAACATGCTCTAGAGTTGGCTGAAAAACCAGAGCGTTATCCTGACTGAGAGATTTCAACCAGCTCTCACCACTACAAACTTCCCTAAAACTACGGCTCTTGTGACTGTCAACTCAGGACAAAAAAAATAGAAAGGGGAGTGTGAGGGAAGGAAGGCCTTTTCTCAATAAAGGCAGCTTTAGTTAGTAAGATAATATAATCTTCAAGCTGCAAAAGCAGCACCTACTAATTAGTCATTGACTAAAACATAAATAATAAATACCTAAACTGTTCCTTCTACGCATCCATTTTTTTGCCAGATAAACGTTTCCAAGCTCCACCTTAATGCCAGCACAGCTGACACCACGATTTCAAGTCCAAAGCAACCTGCGAGTAGCTTTAAACCCAAACTACTGCGAGAGGCACCATGAGACACTGGGATCTGTGTTACGGTCACCTTGCAACTGTTGTTTAAAAGGGAATTCAACCTTTCTGGGAGAGGCGATCACGGAATGATTTAAGGGTCTATGTGGATGCTCAACTTTCCTCAGCAGAAAGTTGGCCACGCACATAGAAGGGTAAACAGAGACCGACCTTTGTTACATCAACGGGACTTCTTTCCTACCTAACCCAATAGCTCAAGCAGCCTTTTTGGGTTCCACTGCTAACCAGAGATCACCACAGCAACAGCAAAGTGCATGTTTATGCAAACCTAAGATGCATTAGTTGGAGATGAATTTGCACATAAAAACCTATATTTGAAAAAGTTCTTGGAATGTAAATGAATTTTTATGCTACTGTAGAAAATGCAGCTTAAACCGATGCAAAACATGCCTATTTCAAAGAGGATGCAGCCTGCTAGAAGATCTGAAGATGGGCAAGGATAGAGTTTGCTGACAGAATAAAGTTAAAGCACAGAGAAACCTCACACTGCTCTTGTCACGTGCGGCTTCTGGCTTTGGTCAGGAACCCACAGCTGTAGATGCCCCAGACCTGGAAGGATGCTTCTTCATCAAGAGCCCACAGATCTGAGATCAAAGGAGGGAATCAGCGTTCAGACTGACTCGCCACTACACAAATGTGAGAAGAAACACTTCCTCGCAGATTGAGGTCCCAGTTCTACCATTCTGCTGGTTCCACACACCTCCAACTGCCTGAGAAAAGAAACTCAACTCACGAGCACACTTGTCAAAGGGTGTGAGCAGCCACATCAACCCCCAGTCCCAATGCTCCCCCCACCACTCGCTGCACTGGAAATCTGCAAAAAGCTGAGGTGCTGGTGGGCTCAAAAAACCCTGCAGATTTGCAAGGGCTGAAATCCAAAATACTGCTTTGTTCATTAAACTCATACTCTTAGTACGCAGACCCTGAACCTGACTGCATGAGACACAGACTAATACAGCAAAACATGAGCTTCATTTAGCGTTTACCATGATATTCATCTAAAAAAACATCTCTGAAAACAATGTGAGTTTCTGCTTTTGCTCATTTTCTCTAACTAGGACAGCAACAGACATTAACTGAGTCCAGAGTTACTTTGTATTATGAAAAAAATAACGACAAAAAAAAGGATGTACCATAATTGTGTCAGGTTCTGTGAGGTAACGCGGCCACACAGGCTCTAGCCTGCAACCAACCTCCCCAGGAAGCCTAAGCAGAAGGGAATTTTGCTGTGATTTATTCATGGTAAAAAAAAAATAACGAAAGCCTGTGAAACAGGAGAGGTACAGACAAACTTACTTTAAAAAACCTCAATTTTTAGCAGCTGCTCCTTCACTGCCCTCTCCGCGGCTTTGCTGCTACTGTTTGAAAGCTGCAGAGGTGGTGGGTGCTGCGCTATGGGGTGCGGCTGGGACCCCATGGGACAGCAGAGGCTGGGGGGCAACCAGAGCTGCTCCCGACAGAGCGATGGAGAGGGCATTGCCGAAGGCCTTGTCAGAACTTTCTTTTTTGTTTTGGTTTTGTTTTTTTTTTAAAAAAAGTTAATTATATTGTAATAAGTAACAAAACAGTATAATGTTCCCTTAGGTTTCTGAAATCTGGTGTGAGATTCACTCAGGAGCAAGGTTAAATTCCCTTTTAACGACCTATGCCGGAGGAGAGTGTACCAGATGCTACCTCAAACGCCCGTCGGGTTTCACGGGGCCCAGCTCGGATTTGGGGTCGGGGCTCAGGGAGCTCCACGCGGTCTGAGCGCAGTTCTGCATGACGGGGCAGGCGGTGGGGCCCGTGCTGCAGACGTCCACGGCCGACCAGACGCCGCTGACCAGAGAGTCCACCCAGGCGTCCAGGCGCGCGCCCACAAGTCCCGCGTTCCTCTTGGCCTGGTCCACGCGGGCGGCACTGATGGGGATGTTGAGAACTGGGTTCAAGCCCTGGAAGCTCTGCTCCATGTAGGCGTTCTTGGGAGGCCCGCTGTGATACTTCAAGGCTTCCTCTGGAAATGCAGAAATAAACCCAAAAATTAGTGCATGAAAAAAAACCCCAAACCTCCAGGCTAAAGGCCTGGCAAATGAAAAGGTCAGTCAGCAGCGCACTACAGCCCCGCTGCCCAGCACCGAGGGGGCTCTGCATCCCGAGGGGGACTGGCTGGGCTCAGCTCTTCAGCTCCTTGTGCTCCCTGCTCTGGGCTCCACACCCTGCACTGCTAACCCCACAAGAGCTGCAGCAGCAGCATGAAACACCGAGCTCAAAGGTAACATCGTCCTTATTGTCATCATCTACAACCTGGTGTCCACAGAACTGCTGTGCAGCCTTGAAGTCATCCCAGCTGTGAGCTCCTGCCTGTACCTGGAGTCTGAGCAACATGTGGCTCCCTGGCAGGAGGAACCCATTTTGCCTTCAGGAGAAACTAACTTTGCCTCTTTCCCACAGAAGCAGCCTAGGAGATAAGCTCCATGAAGCTGAAATTGCCCCTGTGGACACCCAGGGAAATCTGTGCTTTGATATTAGGAAATAATTCAAGGACGCTTGCTATGAGAAGGCTGCCACCTCATCAGACCTTCAAGTGCTCTCAGTGTTTTGTCTAGGAGAAAAAGACAAGATCTCAGTCTGGTTTTTTTTTCCCTAAACTGATGAACCTTGCCCTGATGTGGAGAAGTCACAACATTTGTCAGCTCAATCTGCCTCCAAACCCGGGTGGTGCCGTTCCTGGCACTGGAAGGACAACACGACGGCCTTGGACACAGCGAATCCAGAGAATTAAACATGTAGGCCCAGCATCGTTCCTGGACGTGCTCCAGCCTTGCTGAGAAAGTCTCCTCTACCAACAATTATATTTCAAGCTCTTATGCTGAATAATGGGTTGTGATCATTTCCTAATGACAATTTTCTTTGCATTGTGGTTGCTTCCCTTACAGCCACTCTCCCACCTCAGCAACAGGCAGCACGTTGCCCCCGATCTGTAATACTGCAGTGAAAATCACGGTCAGGCTGTGGAAAGGCTTTCAAAGACTTTGGATCAGACACAGTGGATCAGACCACTCTCATCTAAGACTGGCTGACTTTTTAGGGTCTGGGAGTGGAAAAAGGTGCCCCTCACAAAATCAGAATGAGACCCTCAAAAAAATATTTGCTGTGTGCCTCCTGGGAGCCAATTTTCAACCATTTCTGTCTGTTCTCAGCTGACTCCTCCAGCATCCTGGCTCCGGCAGCTCAGAGGATACGTTCAGCCCTGCCAACACACACACTGTCTAGAACATAAAATGAGCCCATTCAGGGCGCTCCAGGCTAGGAAAGCACCACGCGCAGAGAGCGTTTAGAGGCCAGGAACTACATATCCACAGCTCCAATTCCTTCCACATGTCCCTGCTGCCTACGCTGCAGCCCGACACCGAGTCCTTGCTTGTGTGCTGAGGACAGTAGCTCAGGCACTTGCAGTAAATCATTTATTTAGGGAGAAAAGGGATTTTGAACTGGAGCTTTGCTGTTACACTTGCAAAGTCTTTAATGTCAAATACTATGCAAGATCAGTACTTCAAATCCCCAACTCAATTAGTCTGGCACAGCCCCACTGCCCTTACACATCCCTTAACTGTTCACGCATTCACCTAAACCCCTCTTTTTATTTTAAATGTTAGACACCCACGATAACTTCCAGTCAAATGAGTTTGTTCCGTGCTCTGCCAGAGCACTGCAGTTCAAGAAACAGAACAAGGACACACGATTACATTTCCTTCTTTGGAAGCAATTAAATATGGAAGACTGTTTGTCAACATATTAATTAAATAGGAACATTCTAAGTAAATATCCCCAAACAAATAAGAGTTGGCATTACTAGCAGGATCATCTGATTGAAAGAGGCAATTCAGAGAGCTTTGGAATTAAAGCCTGTTGTGCATCGAACAAGAGAGATGTTTTTCCAGACAAATAACAGGATGAAATGGATCTTGTGCATCTCTCTGGCTCAGCCTCGCGCTTCTCCCAGGCTTCAGGAGTTGCTGGATTAACTGGAAGAAATAACTACAAAACCTACCGGACCTGATGCTCAGCATTAATGGGAACACAAAAGAGAGAGAATCTATAACCTACTGGGCTGGGCCAGGAGGGGAGCAGTGCAGATCCCGAGCTCTGAAATGCCACGTAAAAGGAGGCTGCAGCTACCCAGCAAGCTTTTCAAGCACTGGCACTTCAGTTCTTGCTCATGAAAAAACCCTGAAGAAGGTAAAGCTTGTCCCTGCCAGGAGTGTGTTTAGGCATCTAGATCTGTAGTTACAGCAACCAACTCAAAATTAACTGAATTGGAAACATTAAGCCAGATTTTTTTGCCACAAAACACATCCAAATAATCCTTTGACTTCAGGAGGAAACGTATCAATGCAAAATACATTCGCTTAACTCTAAATTACAGCTTTAAAACATCGAGTTATTTTTGTCTCCCATTTTTGTTTGCTCTTTGCTCTGGGAAGTCACTTTATTTCTCAACTGACTTTTCTTCGTATAACTTCTTTGGACTGAACACATGGCCTATACTCAGCCACACAGGCTGGGATTTCACCTTTTTTTTTGTGGGTTTCTTCTTCATTTTGCAGAAAAAGCAAATAAGTTTAGACAGAGCAGGCTGAGGAATGAAAATGTGGTTACCTGGTAAATATTAAGGTGCTAAACCTCGTTTTTTTTTTAAAAGGAACTCAGAATGTACAGCTTATTTCTTTTCTTGAATTGTGCTGAAACCCTCCGGCAAAGAGGTAATTTTTTATTGACATTTTGTTTGTTTTCTCTGGCAGCAAACAAGATGGGGCTGCATTTGCTCATTGTGAAGCTAATCGACTCTTGGTCAATTGGGTCTGAACTAAATTTTGAAACAAATCCCCATCTCCAGGGTTTTTCTTGGAATGATGATTCCACAGCCTGTCTGCTCTTCTGCATTCGTACCCTGTTGCTATCACTGCATTTATCAAGAATATCCCACATTACCTCTGGTTAATTTAAAGAAATCACAGCAGTTCTGACACAAGTTGCCACCCACTTTATAATCTGCACAGAAGCAATTAGAATTGACTGAGCCACCGCAAACAACCAACGGCAAAACAAAGATTTTCCAGTATATACTTAATTAAGGCGATCTATAAATATGGATTAGGCTAAAAGGCCTTTGAGATGCACACGTGCATCGCAGTGAATCTGCTAATGCCATCAGGCCTTTGGAAGAGGTGGGTGCGGTTAGAGGCCATGGGGACCTGGAGCTGGTGTTTAAGGCGGAGCAGCAGAAATCACAACTCCCGTGTTTTTGGCATGTGATCACGCTAGGAACTGAACGTGAGAGGTCTTGCTTTGGCTTTTTCTCTGCCTCTAGGAGATGTATGTGATCAGGCCTGGAATTACTGCTTCACATGGACACAGAGCATGAAGGGTGGGACAGCAGGATGATGGGGATGCAGAGTCAACCTGCACTGAATTCACTGTCTTCTTAGGAACTGAAATCTATTTGGTGGTAGCTTGCGTTATAGTCCGTGAACTGCTGGCTAAGTGCTCTGAATTATACTTGTTGGTTGGCTCTGTCTCTCCACTCCCCGTGTGGGGGACCTGGGCATCTGACCTCAAGTCTCTCAGCTGCACTTAAATCCAGGCTGCTTAAAGCAGACAGTAAGAAGCTCCTACTCCTGCCTGTNCAGCAAATAGACACAGATTTAGATGACTGAAAGGGGAAGAGGAGCAAGAAAGAATAACTTTAGATTCTAGACTTGGCACTGAGATGGCTTTAGGAGCCCCATTTACAGTGGAAATGCCCCAAACCTCCCAGTGTGCTCAGTAATTCTATAAGATCCCATCTCTTACAGATCCAAGTTTGGAGGAGTTCAATGAATCCCTGTTTTTAAAACAATTCACCTTCTGTCAGTTCTGCACATCTGGACACAATAGCAAAGATGACACCTGCTCTCGATTCCCTTTATGGTTCTACTTGAACACACAGACTTCAGGCCAAAATTAATAAACAGGAATAGAAAAATGACTAAACTAGCAGCATATGCCATTTTTATAAACTGCTGAACAAAACATCTTTGCTGGCAGCTGTCCCATGATTAATTTTTAAATTTTCAATTGTAATAATGAATTTTGAGAGCCATCACGCAAGGACAAACACGCTTCACTTTGATTATCCAAAAGTGGAGCAAGCGGCTCCCTTCATGATGCTGGGAATCCAAAGCAACTTCTCCTTCTTGTGCTCCATGCTGGAGTGATGGGGAGATAAGTAACGATTTAGGAAAAAATTACACATAAGACCATGGGCATATTTTTTATGTTCATCACTACACAGACTCCAGATTCTACATCTGGAGTGTATGAGATGGAGGGAGCTGGATCTTCATTGAGCAAATGACTTGCAAAGTGATAAGAAATGTATCACGCATTCAAAAAGCTTCTGGAGTACCAAATTACTTTCCACGTCTCTCTCTATAGAACTATAGCTCTCCCCCTCTCCTCTTTTTGGGGGGGTGAGAATGAGGGAGGATGCTTGGAAGAACAAAATTTTAAAGAAATCCCTAATAAATCAAATTCCCCTCTTCTGCTGTCAGCTCCTAGTTAAGTCTGATGAATGTTTTATTTTCAGTGTTACGACAAGGCAATCATACTGTTCCTTCATTTTAGAAGATTTTTGGCAGCTTTCGCATTGTTTACAACAGGAACAGAAATTGTTCTTTTAGAAGTTCCAATTCTTCTGTCATACCCTCAAAACGCCTTTATTTGGCAGAGGAAAAATATATTTAAATAATAAAGTGGTGACAAACTGACAAAAGCCGCAAATCAAAGCTAAATGACAACTGCCTGCACAGAGCACAGTAGTGTCACTGGGACAGAAAGCCTTAAAAACCCCAAACAACAAGAATTTCACTGTAAATACAAATCTAACTACACTGGAGTGTCACTATCTGCCCTCGTAATTGATTTTCTTCTTTACCTTCATGCTTCAGACATCTGGAGATTATACATCACATCATCAGTAGCAAATCACTCCTGAGGCTTTTTTCCTAGATAATATTGTTCCCAAGCTTTACATTTCATTCTGATAGCAGATTCTAGTTACTGAATGAATGAATGAATGAATGACTGATGTTCTTTAGCAAAAACTATGAGCCAGATCTCCTTGTGGTGAATCAATGGGCAACGCAGAGGAATTCCATCACTTTGATAGAATCATTCCAGATTCAGAGTTTGGACAAACGGGGATTTTGCCTTTAGACCATAAAGTGTGGGCATACAGTTGAGTTTTAGACACACTTATCTGTCCACAGGGTGCTCAGGTGATTGAGCAAAAGCAGCAAAGTTGTGGGCTACATGGCACATTTTCCACCCAATTTATGCCCTAACTGTTAAATTAGCAAAGAACACGGAATTCATTAACTTCCAGGAGACGAGTCAGTACCAGCTGTACTGAGAAGTAGGTTGCCTCAGACTTTAAAAACGTTTTCCTTCTCCCCATGGTGTTTCTTCACAATTTCTCACTGCCTATTAGCTAATAACAGCCCCAGGTTGCTGGTGGTTTAGTTTCTGCTGAAGAAAAGATGCCGCCGAATGTCAGAAGAAGAAATCGGTGAGTTAGCTTTTCTGCTGAGAAACGTGCAGCACTGAGCTCCTGGTGAGCGAGATAAGGGCTGCGTTAGCTCTCAGCAGTCGTCTGGTGCTGTTTGCATGACAGAAGCAGCACCTTATGCTGGGAGGTAACTGCCTGACTCAGTTTATTTGCTGTCTTGTCAGGAAGAACAACTTCTGAAAACTTAATAGGATCATTCACCTATCCAGCACATTTAAGATGTCTAAAGTTATGAATATTAATACTGGGAAGATGAAGGCACTTGAGCACGTTAAGAAGAACGGTAAAGATGTTTATAGCAACAAACTTGTTTTGATCTTACTGAGTAAGAAAACAAGTGTGGCTACAAAATGTTGTGCCTTGTCCCCAGCCCTGGCTGGAGACCCAAACACTCAAAAAATGCCTTTGCCACTGCAGTTGTGCAGACACCAGCAGCCTGAGGCTGAGCTCCGCGTTGGGATGGTTCAGCTGCTGCGGGGTCTTCCCCTTTCTCCTGAAGAACACCAGCGTGGGTCTGATATCGTCCTCAGTGGGATCACATCTCGCAGGTATTTCTGTAACAGCCGCCTGGCACCTACCGAGCAGGTTCTGCAGGTGTCAGGCAAGAGGGACTGCCTGGACCTGACAGTACGTCAGGTGAGCTCTTGTCTAGGATTATTTTCTCTAATTCAGCATTTTGTGGATTAATACTTTTATTTTTAAACACACAAACTTTGTCAAGGTAGCACTTTAAAGATCTGTAACTGTATGAGCCAATGTGATCAGAAGCAGCACAGGAAGGTCCCTTTTTTTTTGTTTCTAAGTGGTGGCTTTTACGACAGCTGCTAGATTATTGAGAGTCTGAAGTTCTCTGGATTCTGAACTATGCAGAGTTTAAAGACATAAACACTCTTGTTCCGAGCGGCTGTGTTTTACGGACTGAATACAGACACTTTCGCTTGTCTTGGTGCAACAATATCTTCTGATTTAGTCCCTATAAAATTCTTTTCTCCTTTTCCAACACGGCGCTGCTGCATGTTAACAGCAGCATTTACAGTGAATACAGACACAATAACCACATTATTACTGTACCAAATAATAAAACTTACCTTGTTTGATAGGCTGCCGATTAGAGAAGGTGAGAGGAGTAACAAGGAATTTGGTTTCAGCTACCTGTACCCAGTGGTGCAGAATTTTTATTGTCCAGACACCAGGTCGCAGGGGCAAGTTCAGCGGTGGTTTGTAGTGGGTAAATTCGGCACTGGATTCAATGAGAATATCGTACGTCGCTGCAATGACGTTGACAGGATCCACCCAGATGACAGTGACGGTGACGTTGGGGCCTTTCCCCCATTTCTGCATCCCGATCGGCTCGTCCATTGGCCCCAGGAGGCCTCCGAAATTCCGGAAAAGTCTTTCCTTGGCGTCCCAGTCGGTGCCAATCTGAAATGGGAGACCACACTGCTGCAACCAGTATGTTTTTAATCATCCAATAAGGCCCTTCCTTCAAATAAGGGATTTCAAGACACACAAATCACATTTTATGACATAAATTACGTGTATAGATAAAGGCTGATGGCAACATGACATCAGATCATAACGTGCACACAAATGTGAGACAACCCTGAATGACAGGGTTAGTTTTTCTGTCCAATTGTCCACTTTTGATTGATATAAACATTTCCTTTACGTTAAGAGTGGCATAACCAGCTAGAGCAGCTCTCCTTTTCCTCTACATGGAAGCAGTCGATAAAGGACCAAGCCTGAACACAGGGGATGCACAGAAAAATATGACTCCTCATCGCCTGGGTCACGTGAATGTATGATATTTGAGATGGACCCTGCAGAAGAGACCTACCCAGCCACTGCTAAAGGCAAGGAAGATGCTTTTGCTGACTTGAGGACAAATCCTGTCAGGTCCTTTCTACAATCTATCCATGAGATGCTGTCTCCTTGTATTCCCTTCTTGCTTGATGTGGGATGTTATTTCTAGTAAACTCGTCTGTCTTGTCCCTAAACTTCACCTCTCACAGGCATGGCCAGAATCTGCTTTCCTGAAGCACAACAAATAATTGTAACTCACTTGCTTCAGAGGTTTTTCTTCTAGATTTCATCTCATTTGAGGAGAATAAGGTTCCAGCATAATGCAAAAATCCCCCCAAACTGTAAAACAACAATTACCTGATGCCTTCTGGCACTCCCAGTTGTAATGGAAACTGTCCAGTCCCCAGTCCCTCCTGAATGAATCACTGTAGTTGGCACAAAAATTACAGGAGGCTGCAAGCAAAAAGCTACGAGGCTGGTAGAATACAAACCTCCCCTCCTAAATCCATCTGTCATCATACAAATTTTTCCTACCGGGCTATGACACTGCAGAATAGGAGACAAAAGGAGCCTTCCACTATTGTGCAATCAGCACAGCGTCGTTGGTATTTCAGAGGTATTTCACCCAGCACACCAGCTAATCAAACCAGACAGCGCAGCCCCGATATCAGACCCAAGCATCGACTGCCTCGAGGAGCTGTCAGCACACACTCTTCTGACAGGACTGACTGAATATGTATGGAAATAAGCTGAGAAGGAATATTTCCTGACCAGATCTTAATATCTACTCTGGCAGCCCTCACTGAGTGCAGCCGTGTCACACCTACTGCAGCTCAAGGGAGCTGGAAATAACAAAGCCGCACGTGAAACAAATCTACACCCTCCTGGGCAAAGAAAACCCTACAAGGAAGCTCTTTCCACCACATTTGACATTTCTTACTGAAGAAAGCTTACTTCATCCTCAAAACTTAAACTTATCCCTGACACCCAACTATTTCCCTCTCTTTAGCTTCTCATCCCTAGGAAAAGAAACCAGAAAATTACAATCCCCATGCCCCAACCTCCAGGTGACATCGTTCCACACCAGGGTGGAGAAAAGATTTGGAGATGGTTTATTAGAGTGGGCTGGAGGACAGCAAAGGTTGCTTTTGGGGAAAAAATATTTACAGGATCTGCTCTGCATGAACAGTTTCCAGTTGGGACACAGCTCACAGTATGAGCTGGTTTTTGAAGCAGGTTATTATAAAGGAAATTTAACTTTTCTGGTGCTTAATCTGTTTACATCGATGGCCTCATCTTAGCTGAACTGCTAAGTTTATTTTATATTTGCTGGACATCTTGATAAGCAGCAGCAGATCAGAGGCTTTCCAGCCACGCTGAAGCCGAGGGTTAATGCTGGATTTACACCAGGGCAACTAAGAGAATCATTTGGCTCAGAGGCAGAGACGCCTGCAGGCCAAGGGAAGGCAAGAAAGTAAAATAATTAAGAAATGATGAAATTATTTACTTTGTGCCTCCTGGTCTTTTCAAATACAAACCACCTATGAAAGGCGGGGAAAATTTAAGAGTCTAGGCGAGAAAACATAATGAAAAGTAAGCGGCCATCAAAACTTATTTGTGCATTTCAAATGGAAAAAATGTTCCCTGAGCCTGAAAAAAAGCTCATTGCTGATTAACACCTTCCCATGTCGTGCAGCCCCAAGGCTCCACTCAGCAGCAGCTCCTGCAGGGCCTGCAGACCAGCTGTGGTTTATGAGGCTGTGAGGAGTGGTTCATTAATCCTGTGGGATCCCTGTGTCCTCCCTGCAAAGCAGCACACGCCGCAGAGCTGTGGGACAGTGCAGCAGGAGCCCACTGAGCCCATCAAGAGAAGTGACCCCAGTGCTGCTGCTCCACGACACCTGGTGATCAGGCTCGTGCTGCAGGGCTGAATCATAGAATCAACAGGCTGGAAAAGACCCACTGGATCATCGAGTCCAACCATTCCCATCAATCACTAACCCATGTCCCTCAGCACCTCGTCCACCCGTCCCTTAAACCTCTCGAGGGAAGGTGACTCAACCCCCTCCCTGGGCAGCCCCTGACACTGCCCAGTGACCCTTCATGTGAAGAATTTTTTCCTTATGTCGAGCCTGAACCTCCCCTGGTGGAGCTTGAGGCCATTCCCTCTCGTCCTGTCCCCTGTCCCTTGGGAGAAGAGCCCAGCTCCCTCCTCTCCACAACCTCCTCTCAGGCAGTTGTAGAGAGCAATGAGGTCTCCCCTCAGCCTCCTCTTCTCCAGCCTGAACACCCCCAGCTCTCTCAGCTGCTCCTTGGAATCCTTGTTCTCCAGCCCCTTCACCAGCCACATTGCTCTCTCTGCGCTCTCTCCACAGCTTCAACATCCTTCTTGTGCTGAGGGGCCCACAACTGACCCCAGGATTCGAGCAGCGGCCTCACGAGCGCTGAGTACAGAGGGAGAAGAACCTCCCTGGCCCTGCTGGTCATGCTGTGTCTGGTCCAAGCCAAGATGCCATTGGCCCCCATGGTGAAGCTGTGCTGGTGCCTGGCAAGTGACCAGGAGCAAATTTTGGTCCCGGATTTCTTTCCTCCCTACAACAGCACGAACTCAGATGTATTCTTGCTAAATATTTTGATTTGAGTTCTAGAATACAGAGATTGACGTATTTATATTCATCATACTATTAGAAAAAAATTCTTCCTGCTGCCAGCCTGGTTGCTTTCAAGAGAAGAACCCCGAGCAGGCGCTAGGCCGAAAGGGAAATTAAAATTATCAAATAAACAGCAAAAATACTCCTACAAATCACAAGAATTCAAGCTTGTACGACCATCTATCACTACACAAAACGTTGAGCCTACCACCAGCCACACTGATAAATGAAACACGCTTCTCATCCATCTCTCTAATGGCACATTAGTGTCAGGGATTTGCCGTGCACCCCAAAACACTGAATCCTACCCAGGCTTTTCTTAATTGCCTAAGAAGATGGTAATTTATGGGCTTGGCCATAATGACTGGAACACATTTGTTCAATCAATTTTCATACCTTAATTGAAATTGGTGGCTTAACAAGAAAAATCATGAAATTAACTGCTCAGACAGTTATATCTTTAAAACAGAACACAGACGTCAGGTTCTATTAGTGATCAACTCTCCTGATAAAACATTTTAAGCTGCGTTTTTTCCCCTCTATGTCAGATTCTGAGATGAATTCCTAGAAAAAAATAACAGGATTTGTTGGAGATTCCAGCCACCACTGTGATAATTGTCTCTTTCATGTTATAACATCGATATTCTACTCACACGTAGCATCTGGGATATTTTCTGGAATGTTCACCTACTCGCATTTGGAGCTGCAGAAACAAGGCCTATTTCCCAGGCAGCTCTCAGAGCACTCACAACAATCGTAGTCACAAAACTTCTAAGTTACTGAGCCCCTTTTACAACTGTAGAGGCCTTAAGTTTATTACATTTATTTTTAAAACAAGAGGGAGCGAGGACACTCAGAGCAGCGTAAGCAGTAAGGGTTGATCACAGATCTGAACTGGCAGTGGCATCTCCTCTAATGAAGAGGACACACGTCACACTGGAGAGCCACTCTCACCTAAAAATTCCATGGAAATTCAGTTCCAAAGGCTGCTGAGTGAGCGTGCAACCTCTGCAGAGTCTCATGACCCTGCGTGGGTGGCTAACACCACTTACCTCTGAGAACTGCAACCTTCCAAAATCGCTCGGTGGACTCGCAATCTTAAAGACTTTCTTTGGCATCACCCACGTTTCCAGTGTTTCCAGTTTACTGACAGCCAGGTTGGTCGCGTGGTGTCTGACCAGGAAGCCTTGGAAACGGTCAGCGAGGAAGTAAACGTGGACAGAAACGGGGTGACCCATGGGGTAGTACCTGTAAAACAGCACGTGCACACGCTCAGCAGTTACACAAGAGACACGAAATCTCCGTTTACTTAGAGCTAACGGCTTAAGCAGCATTAATTTCAACTAGAAAATTCACGACTGCACATTAAGAGATTTCAAATGTGTTCGTGACTCATTATCAAATATTTTTAGGCTGTTTCAATTACCCTAAACATAAAATCTGTTACTAAGAATATATGCTCATTTAGAACGTATTCACAGCTTTAAGGTCTTTCAGAGGTGCCTGTGTGTGCCAGAAAAGTCTCTTCCCTCACTGCCTCATCTGGGTAGAGAGATACACATTGAGATGGACGTGGGGAGGCTGCAGCACTGTTGCCAGCAGAAACACTTCAAGAAATGCAGTTTTTGCTCCAAATCAGATGCCACCTTGGGTTTTTTTGTCTTGAGCAGGATGAGTGGCTGCAGATGCCTTCATCCTCGCCGCGGGCAGCAGGGACAGCAGAGGGTGCTGCGAGGCTGGCACTGGGAGCTGCTGCCCCATCCCATCCTCGCACAAATCTGCTCCCCAACAGAGTCTCCAAGGGCAGAGCTGCAGCCAAGGACAACAAGAGCTGCTCCCCATTTTAGGTTTCCTTTATTTTAGAAAATAAACTTCACGTTCATTAAAGATTTGAGTTTCTTTTCCTCTGGGTTTTTTTACTTATAATTAAAAATAAATTGAAAAAAGGTCAAACAAACAGGTAAAACCTCTCATTGGGAGACTTGGAAGCCTTTGGTTACAGTTTGGATTTCAGAGACGTAGTTCCAAGTCATTAAAATTTATGGTCAACTGCCTGCTACAGTCTCAGAAACATCTGTAATGATGTACGTGCACATATGGATGCATAAATAATTAAACCCTTGTCATTCATACTTCTGAAATCAAATATTTTGTTACTATACAGCCCACTCAGATATGTGAAACAACACAGTTAACATCAATGCTCTAAAGTAATGAGATATTTCACACCAACCAGTATCACACCTTTCCAGTCAAGTCAGCTAAGTGACTCCTCATGTGGTTATTGCACATCTCAGGACACGAACACCAGGAGAAGCTAACCAAGAAGGACTTTCCATCACATGAAGTCTCTAAAGCTTGAGAAATAAACCTAACAAGACACGGTACAAACAGGGTCAGCACTGATGGACTGAACAAAACCACAGCGAAGCTCCACAGCCAGGACTAGCAACAATCTGACTTCTGTTCTGAGGACTGAGGCCTCCTGTTTTATATGTGCAGCAGCAAATATTTACAATATCCTTGAAATAGTCTGAGTAAATTGTCTCTTGGCAGCAGTGAGTACAAATGCCTAGAGATGGAGAGAAATAAATTAAATCTCAATCACACATTAATGTTGCTTCCACTGAAGATGCTGATACGCAATCTAATTTGGAAGCAGAGCAGTCTGCAGGGGGCTCGGCTTCCTGAGGTTGGGAGCCACCCCTTGTTAGAAAAGTGTGCGAGGCAGTTTCTCTTATAAAAGTCTCCTAGGCCGCTGCGGGTGGCAGTATGGGGCTGACTCCAAATGTGCTGTGAGAGGTGGAGGCTTCCTCGCAGCGCCTGCAGCAGCGCGAAACCAGCTGGGGTGGGGACTGCACTATCAGCCAACTTCATGGGTTTATTATCCCTTATAGCAAAGGGAACGCTGGTCAGGTGCTCGGCTCAAATATATCCCTGCTACTCCTGCATCAGACACACGCAAAATCGTGGAAGGGAAAGAGGAAAGGTGTATATGCACACACCTCGAAAGACAACGTAGCATTGAGAGAGGAGATGTGACTCATAAACACTCGGGTATCGACCTTTCTGTAATTTAAATAGACTCGCAGCTCAGGTAGGGATGGAAGTGGAGCCTCCACTCCATACCACTGTGTGCAGCTCCTCCCTGCTCTGTTTGAGGCTCCAGCCTGCTGGAAAGCAGCGCTGCTTCATCCCCCAGACAGCTGCAATCAGCAGTGAACGACACGGCTTCCCCATCTATAATCTCAGCGAGCTTGAAAAGCACCTTGAGTTCCTCTGCGATGAAAAGCTCCCCAGAAATGAAACTGATTATTAATATAAATCATCATCAGAACACTGGTAAAGGGAATAAGCACAGAAGTAATTGTCGGATCATTTCAGTCCTGGCTATACATAGCGCCCATCCTCTCTGCTGGCTTCGCTCTGCAGAACAAATGACCCAGGACTTCTTCAGGTCTGCCTGTATTTCATATAAGGAAGGCATGGCTCCCCGTGATTATTTCTGTCTAATTGTTATTGATCTTTTAGTGCTTTGCACCTGTAACCTTTACTGGCAAAGCTGTAATAGGAATGTGGATCACTTAGTACCACATCTTTCTAAACGGGGCATTGCTCAGCGCTTCACAACGAAGGAGGAAGGTCAAGGCACGTTCAGTCTCCTCTCCAGAACACGAGAGGGGCACAGTCCATCCGTCAGAGCACAAGGGGCGTCTCTTCACTATCTGCTGATTTAGGCTGGATGGGCTTTCTATTAGGGTAAAAAAAGGCAGGGTCCAAAAAACACATTCTGAAGAAAGAATTAAGAGACTGTAAAGTAAGATTTAAAAGATGAACCCTCTTTGCTTTGAATGTAAAGAGCTCCAGATGTGGTTGCAGGCAGCAAAACTCTACCATGGAGAGAGCCTTTTCTGTGCAAGTCTAACTCCAGGAATTCTTCCTTCAAATCCCTTTAGACTGAGTTGTTCTTACCTAGGTTTATAGGTGAAAAAGGAATCTAGAATATGGGGAGGGTGGTGTCCCTTTAAAGAACAGGGATTTTTATGTGCTATAAATTTTTTTACACATACATACATTTCATTTATTTGATGCTGACGGGTCCCCCCAGCTGCGGCACCTTTGGCACAGACGCTGTACCGAGCAAACTGCACCAGAGCAAGTAGTTTTCCACACTCCATGTATGCACCCAGGGGAACAAACAAGCAAGGACCATTAACCTGTCGATGTTCAGATTAATTCTGAAACCTTGTCCCCTGCTCTTGCTAAGCATAATAGAGGTGAGCATGACCTCTGGTGCAATCGCTCGGAGGGTTTAGGAGCTGTGGGTAAAACACACATGCTGAAATGAATCAAGAAAACGCAGCAGTGAGGGTAGCGCTGCCCACCTGGATCCTGTCAGCCTTCATCAGGCTGGAGAGGAACCCCCTAAAAGTGCAGCAAACAGGTCACAATGTCAACCCTGAATAACCACGGCTTTATTGTGGGCATAAATACTCCTGGTAATCAGTGCTGCACACTCACGGCTGCCCGGGTGTGTGACCATACGCTCCAGCCAGCAGAGCCAAGCAGATGGACCTGGCACCCGACAGTGCAGTCTGTGTCCCCTCAAACACACAGAAAAAGAATCATAGAATCACCAGGTTGGAAGAGACTCACTGGATCATCGAGTCCAACCATTCCCATCAATCTCTAACCCATGTCCCTCAGCACCTCATCCACCTGGCCCTTAAACCCCTCCAGGGAAGGTGACTCAACCCCCTCCCTGGGTAGCCTCTGCCAGTGCCCAATGACCCTTTCCATGNTGAGGGGCCCACAACTGACCCCAGGATTTGAGGAGCGGTCTCACCAGTGCTGAGTACAGAGGGAAAGAAAAGGGAAAGACAGACAAACCCACTAACCGGCAGCTGTTGTCTCCGGCAGCATGGAACGAAGTCTCGGCTCTGCGCAGGCCCAGGCGGGAGAAGGCGTGGTACATGGTGAGGGCGACATCGCTGAGGGTGGTCACGCCGTCAGGCTCATCGTACACGTTCTCCCAGTAGGCCCGGAGCCCCGGCGTGCCAGACGGGTAGTTGCCATACAAGTAGTAGTCCAGCTGGCCAATTATCTCTTGATTCACTACGGCTTCAAATTTGCGGGCAAAGAAGGTTGGCCTGGCAGTCTGCTGCGGTGACAGGAAAGGGAGAGAGAGCCGGAGTGAGCTCCTGTGTTCAATCCTGACACTGTCCTAAGCCCCTAGGAGGTGAGGACATGAACTGGTTCTCCCCACAGCAAAGGTGATGTAAAAGGTGTTGATGAAGAGTGTTGTTAAGATTCAGATACAAACTACATCCCTACCTAGTGAAAATGTGCCAGTCTCTTTGAACGAACAGTTATCCCACACTGCCTTGTTCTGGAAGGCTCCCCACGTGCCAGAGGGGTGGGGAATCCTCTCTAAACCACCACATTAGCCTGGAAACAGCGCAGCCCTCGCACGTGTCACTAACTGCCTGGCAGGGAACAAAGCACCCGGTGGCACAGGGGCTCAGAAGAGCCAGACCAGCAGGCTGCGTGTATGGATTTGCTGCTATGAGGTGGTGAGAGGACTCTGGGAGAGGTGCCATCTGTGGCTGAGTTTTCTCAGCTTCTGACTGGTCCTGTACAGATGTTTTTGTGCTGCACTTGACGCAGTCTTGGGTATATCACTAGTTTATATGGTACTCAACTAATATTAGATTTTAAAAAGTCTGTTTTGCCTTGCTCATTTAAGCATGGGTTCTGAGGTGCTGAGGAGTTCAGAAGTGCCCCAGATGGTTGAAAAATTCTTTTGAGGATGCTCAGTTTTACTCTCAGGCAGTGAGTGCTGCGGGCTTTCTGATCCCCTCTCTGCAGCTCGCTTTGTGCGCCGTGGGAACCGCGAGCAAGCCTTCTGGTGCCGCGCGTTCATCTGAAGGGCTCTCTCATCACACAAGTGTCAGAAGTTGCCTTTACATCTATTCGGATTTTGAACTTTCCCTTGCAGCTCAGTTTACCTGATTGTCTTCTGAAACGTCACCGCTGGTTGTTTTCCCAGCCTGGAGCAGCGGGTCAGGCTCTGCAGGCTGGCAGCAGCTTTCTAAGAGCTGCCATTTATTCTGTACTGGGGACCTTCCTGGGACTGGTGTTGGGGGCAGCAGAGCCTCTCTTAGATAATGTCTCATTTACTCCTGTGAGTGCCTGTGTCCCTGACTTCGGCTGCGCCTGGTAGGCAGCACATCACAATAAAGAAAAGATCTCTGTTTCGGAGCAGAAATCATTTCTGTGCTGTAGGGTAACACATTCCCCATCCCACACAAAGCCTGAACAAACATGCTTTATGCAGGGAACCCTGAGGAGCTGCAGGGATGGAATTTGCAGATCTAGTGACCTTGAAACAAACAGTTGTTCATTCTTAGTAGGAGATACACAGGCCAGAGAGAGTCTTGAGACCGAGGGCACCCTTGAGCACAAGGATTTGCTCTCATGTCTGCCTCGAGGAAACCAGATCACAAAGAAACCGATTAAGCTTCTTGAGGCAGTCCTGCCAGGCCTGGGTGACTGAAACCTCATGACTCTGGCCCCCAAAAACACAAGATAAACTTTAAAGATATCATGTTGATGGATACAGTAATGAAAACTGATTTGTCTTGTGCTATAGAAGCCTCTAACAGGCGCTCTAGTCACCTTTGAAGCTTTTTTTTAAAGACAGATCCCACTGCTTAATGATGAAAGCCAGAAGCTTCATGAAAACATAAAAGCACCTAAGCTGGGACTTTGGAAAAACCCTTTGCAATAAACTCAAGAGCTATTAAGCAATAGTGGTAGTGAGAGATGTGCCAAGCTTTACTCCTTTCGAGCTCAGCAGACCCACTAACACCAAGCAGTCCAGAGAGCTGCTCTGTCATCTTACCACTCAGTGATTAATCTCAAGGGCCAAAACATGGAAGAACCAATGTTTCATTCTCATGAAATTAAGAGCAGAGATTCCTCATGGCTCTTTCTCCACCTTGCTTGATGGGGTAAAAGTTCCTTTCTCACTCCTTGCTGCAGCCACACAGCCACACAGCTCTCCATGCCCCAGGAGGCGGGGAGCTTCTCTGAGGGTATCAGAGAAGGAACTGCTTTACTTACCTGGAATCGGTGGAAGTCTGCTGGTTTGAAGTCGTTGGGTGAGCAGCCACACCAGTCAACGATGTGCTTGTACTGACACTTGCAGCCCAGCTTACGGTTCCAGTTGGTGATGCGCAAGTTGTTGTCCACCATGGAGTCACAGTACGGGCTGTTCTCCAGAACCGTGTGAAAGAAGGACTGCAAGAACACAGAGCACCTGAGTACACTGAGCTACTCACACCTCCATTTCTTCCTTCCCTTCAGCCCACGGGCCTGAACCTAACGCAGGTGACTTATCTTCTTTTGAAATGACAGAATTAACAAACTATTGATTTGCCTTATATGAAAAGCACTTCACCTGCATGCATCCCACAGAACACGAAAAACTACAGACCTATCCAAACCCTAATAACACAGTTGAGGTCTTGCTGCAATAACCTGGCACAGAACAACTGCACTTCTGCCACGACCAGTTTTGTGCCCCGCAGCCCAAAGGACTGAGGAACGTGCCAGCAATAATCTGATGTTTTTCAGCTGGATGTGCAGTTCTAAGAAATTCCCATTATTTCTCCTTGCTAAGTTACTCTCTGATCTAACAGATTTAGGACTATTTTCCTAAGCGACGTGTTAATGAGATAACTCAACTTGTTTAATAAGACAACTCTCAAACCTTCACCATAACCGTGGTTATTATGAAAAACAAAACAGCCTCAGAGAGCTTTTCTGTGACTGGACCTCCAGCACTCTGAAACGCATCGCTGGCTGAATGGCCTTGGTCTGAAATCCAGGCACCAGAAGGACATTCTGCCTCCTCCAACTACCTCTGAAATCATACGTCTTTATTTGCTGACTCGAAGCAGCAAGGAATTCCTATTGGGCTATTGTAATTATATCATCATAATATTAGCTATTACATCAATCATGGGTAATGGGGACTGATAGAGCAGGTTAACACGTCAGTCAGGGCAGGGTGATTTTAGGAAACCAGCTATGCATCTTGCAAAGAAAACCCTGTAGAGAGAAGCTGTGGAATATGATCAAATTTAGCCCTGTAAGAGATGATTTTTGGAGCAGTGAATTCTCTTCATCAGCAATAGTAAGATCTATAAATAACCAGCGTAATATTAGCATGGCTGCCCCTCAAATAATCCCCCTACCCTTTTTTAATGTTAAATGACAGCCCAGTGAATATGGATTTTATGCTTGAACTGTCTGGTTAAACCCATAAAGGCATCCATCCTCATTCAAGCGAGAGGTAAAACCCCCCGCACCCAATTACCCACTGCCCCGTGTCCTTTTCTAACGATACAGAAATTTCTCATAGATTATGGATGAAAAGGTTAGAGTTGAGAGAAAAGGTGATTTTTAAGAGAAATGGGATTAAAATAAGATTATTCAACATGCGTGTGGAATAATAAACCTATCCAAAGACGACAGTCTCTGTGCTCCCTTGCAAGCTACTAACCTAGATTTGCAAAATCGGTCTCATCAGTCCCTCAATATGTTCAGGGGCTACTAGTGAGGAACAAAGTTAGAATTTTAAAGAGAGTCATTAAGTCCTGCTTGAGGTGGCTGCGTGCGACCTACACTTGGAGCAGAGCCTGACAAGTCAGGGAACAATGTACCTGTCGGGGCACGTGGAGCACAGCCCGACGACCTGCCAGGTTGTGAGCTCCGTGTGTCGGTAACACGCGTCTCCCTGACACGCTGCCGCACGCTAGACAAATCCCCAGCCTGGTGTGCGCTCCCCTCCCGCATCGCTTGTAGCCAGAGTGATCCCTGACTGATCCAAATGCTTTGTGACTATGCCTTCTAGCCACGTTTTGAATGGAACAATAAACCTTTGTTTGCAGGGGGTTTATTTTTAGAGGAAAGGGCTAGATGACAGTGAGGGAAGCTACTTAAGAAGACAATTCGCCATCTCTAATAGCCTTCAAAGGCTTTGTGGAAGAATAATTCGTAAGCAAAAGGCAGCTGGATTTTTGGTTGTTCAGTAATAGATTAATAGGCTTAAAGTATAAAACAAAACCACTATCTGCAAAATAATCCCACAAACAAAGCATGAACAACTGCAAAAGTTGTTCTAACACTAAAGGACTTTCTTGTTATGGGAGTAAAATTCTCATCACCCACTGTGAGATGACCCAAAGTCCATGAAAATCAGGTGAAAGCCCCTCTGAACAAATATTGTGGTTTTGAGAACTGAGAGGGAATGCTTTGAATTCAGCCTGGTGATTCTATGATTCTCAGCCTGGTGATCCTATGAATCTATGAATCCACATACCTCTGCTGGAAGCAATGTGTAAGAGTAAAACCTCTTCATCTTTGTCACCAGGTCATCGTTAGAAAACGTGACGTACTCCACAAACTTCCTGTTCAGGAGAAACCAGTCCGACCCTCCATCCACTGCGATTCCTTCCGGGATCCTCCGGTCCCCAAGGCGCCACATGTGGGTGTCGCATTCCAGGAAAAGCCGATCCAGGCCTTGTTTTCTGATGAATCTGAGGGAATATAAAGGCAATCATTAAAAGTTAATTTGTATTTTGTTATCATCACCAGCCCTATAAATAAAGATGCTGCTTTCTCAAACAAAAAAGGGTAAAAAGGTCACTTGTTTATATTTCTGTTCTACTCATAAATAATGCAGAGAACTTTGATAAATGATTAATCAGTTTTACGCTCGGTTATAGGGGCAAAGATCAACAGATTGCTCTTAAACATCATTTACACCTTGTGCTGCCCTAAGACGGAGCCGTGCAGGTTACAGACCTGTGAAAATCCATAATGCCATAATGAACCCCTGCCAAGGAACTGCAACACGAACAGGAACTAAACACAAGGTGTGTAACAGGCTTGTGTCTCAAAATAAACGCACAATTTTTGAAAAACAGAAAACTGAACATAACGTTAAAATGACCAATTTTCTCCTATGTTACCATTCCACACATTTTCCTATTGGTGCATTGTTAACGAGAAAGAAATACAACTGCATTGCTCTTTGCTGTAGAATAAGTGTGTTTGCTCAATTTTCAAGTCTGTAGGGAACAATGTTTTGTTTATTGCTGTACCAGGAGAAAGAGGAGTGACTGCAGAACTGTAAAGTTATGGAAATGAATTATTTGAGACCAATGTAACAAAAAAAAAAAAATGACTTGGAAAATCAATGTGTGTTTGAAAACACTTTGGACTGGATGCCCACACATGTTTTGAGGCTGCTTGATCCAGGTTTCTATTTGCTATTCCACACTCAGAATAATTTCCCAGAAAGAGAAGCAGGACTCGGCACACGCCTTCGCGAGAGTGGCTGTTAATAACACTGAGCTGCCGTCTCCAACACATCCCACGTGTTCTGAGCAATAATAAACAGCAGCCAAGCAGACCAGGAACCAGCACCCAAAAGACCAGAGAGCTCCCAGGACGCAAGGGCTGCGGGGGAACAGGAGCTGTGGCCCCTACAGGGAGGAGGACACCGTTCACTACCTGAGCAACCCGGAGCTGAACCAGGGTTCTAGGAAATGTTTTAGGATTAGGAGGTCAAGAAGACATTCCAGTGGCCCTCAAACACATGCAACCAATGGAAGAGGAAAAGAAATAAAAGTTAAGGAGCACCACCAAAGCCTTCTGGACTCCTGCATCTACAAATATGAGTATTAACCCCACAGGCCGGCTCCCTGGTTACAGCTTTGTTCTATACCAATCAAAGAACCGAAATGCAATTATGAAATGGTGCATATTAATTTTCAAAAGGACCGTAAATGACTTCAGGGTCTATGTCTTACTGATAGCTCCGTCTCTTCTCACAGTATGAGAGGCAGAGCTCCTCTGTTAACACAGCAGTGCAGAAAATGTGGAGATGAGAGTGGAGAAATTTTTCTTTCCATGAACAAGTTTCTAATTTCATGTTCCATTATGAAGGATAATAGAAAAGTCTTGCAATTTTAATGCAGTGCTCTGGAATGTAATCTTCAAATTCAATATTTATGCAGTTATCTCCAAATCAAATATTAATGTGCCTGAAAGTTTGGTCATTTATTTATTTCCCTCAAAACTAAACGCTCATTTGAGTTAATTATTTTAAGAACTTTATTGACCATCTTTAAAGTTCTTTCCCATGAAATTATTTCTTTCAACTGCTATCTCTGCCAATTTATCATCCTTTATTCTCATTTGCAAACAGAAGTTTCTTCGACTGCAGCAGAAGCCCCCAAACAAAATAAATAAAAGGTCAGTTATGCAATTTCAGCCACACTCAAGTTGAGGGTGTCTCAGCAAACCCAGACTCCGAGTTTCACATTTTCCAGAATAGCCCACAAGCTCCTTTTTTTT
Source organism: Piaya cayana (assembly GCA_013389865.1). NCBI lineage: Eukaryota > Metazoa > Chordata > Aves > Cuculiformes > Coccyzidae > Piaya > Piaya cayana. The sequence continues at coordinate 186,279 of WAAB01016152.1, forward strand.
TATGCCCACAGTTCCATGACTTTTTTAGCTAATGGCTTGGATAAGCAAATCTCAGCACACAGAGTGAAGTAATGTAACTCTTGGGAGCGTTAAGTGTTTTCAAAACAAATCTCAATCCCAATAACCTGAACAACAAGATTATTAGAAGAAAACTAACGGTACTTTCTGACAATTCACCCCTCAGCGAGGCAGCCCAGCCCAGCTGAAGAGCAGCAACATTTCCAGAGACCTGCAAAGAGATGATCCTTTTGCTAACACTTCCCAAAACCTTCTGAGAAAGATCATCTCAGGTTTTAAGTATCAATAACAACTGAATTGGAAGCAGACTTACCCTTACTGGGCTGCTTCACACACAGTCATTACACCTAAACAATTAACACATTAGCATGGCAATTTCCTCCCTTTTATCTATAAAGCAATAATTTATACAAGGAGCTTTGAAGAGACAACTCTCCATTAAGCAATCACTTGCTACCCACTTATACCCTTTGGGAGGCAATGGGACCAAGTATATTTTAGATCTCTAGAAGGTGGACGGTCCTGCCTGGGGAGGAGGTGGGCTGCCCCAGCACTCAGAGAGCTGAATTCCAGCCCCAGTGGAAAAGGTGGATGAGGCTTTTTTTTTATTTCCCACTCTTGTAGGATGACTGATGCTCCAAGCCTCCCCAGCAGCAGCATTTGGGGCACTCAGGAAGGCAAGAGCTTACTCTAAGCACATTGCCTGAGGGAAAGATTCTATTTGTATGCCGTGTAGGTCTTTTCAAGAAATCAAACCCCCTCAAACACTACAAACAGTTCATAAAAGATTCTTGATTAGCTATCCAACAATGCTTGCAGCAGCCATCTCTGAAAAGAAAGATAAGAAGATGAAGGGTAAAAGCACGACCTTACTGATTTGCTTCTAGTCTAATGCTGTATTTCATTAGTTTGGGGCTGTGCTCAATGCACGACTAAACCAGTGCATGTTATGAAGGCTGCCAGACTTCAGAGAGAGCAATGAAACGCAAAAAACAGTGACTCTTCTCTCAAGTCTTTATCTCTTGGGATTTAGAGGACACCTAGCAGATAACTCTGAAATTAAAGTAGAAAAAATTGATTAGCAATAGCATTTCATTAATCTCAGTCAATGTGGAAAACATGACGTGCTTTCTGGTACCCTGAACTGCAGGTAGGATCTGTGCATTTCAACAGCTGCAAACCCCACGTTATGGTTACCCAAACATATCGGAGATTGCTGCCAGGTGAAGAGTCTTGACCTTCCTCCTGGTCTAAGACAAACAATAGCAGGAAAATAACGATAAGAGAGTCAACCAGAACATAAAACTAAAATAAAACTCGGGCTGCGACAAAGCATGTTGTTTTACCTTGTTTTCATAGAACACTCCATCCAAGATATTGAATGTAGATTATACATCGATTTTAGCTCTTCCTGAAGAGCCTCTAGAACTGACTCCTCCAGCTTTGAGGAGCCTGGGTTACACTTGCAGGTAATAGCAGGCACAGCACAACATGGATGTGTCGTTAGCTGAGCTCAGCAATGAGGCAACGACACCCCTGAAAGGTGCTGTACGCACCCTGACTCCGTGTGGCTGCAGCCTCGGGGTTTACACAGCTCCGGATGGTTATTTTTATACTTTGTTAGCAAAACTACTGCTTGTAGCACGTGGTCTGTCACACTGAGTAGATATAGCAGTTAACTGACCAGACAGCTCGTGGTTACAATCCAGCTTAGGAAATTCCTCTTACTTCGTAGTGTATTTAAGTATTTATAAATGCATTTCAGGTGACACTCTTGGATTGTTTAACACACAAGCCATTTGTAAGTTGTTCAGCACACGCTCCTACAACATGAATATAAACACTTAGCTGGGCTCTTCTTATGATGCATTCTAGCTACTGACAAATGTTGTTGTACAGCAAAAATATCACCATTAAATATTACCCTTTGGATAGTTTCCTGCAGGTGACGCTGCCTATCACAGCACCTCTGAGAATCCCCTGCTCCACAATGTCCACACCTAATGCAGGGTATGAGATGGGGTTTGCTGCTTTCTGTTTTCCAAAGTCTATAAATGAATAAAACTTTCTCAACGGTTGGACTCGATGACCTGGTGGCTCTCTTCCAACCTGGTTGTTCTATGATTCAAGCATCAGAGGCTGACAGATCGCTAAATGCTACTTACCAGAAACTTCGTCTGGAAATAAGATTTTTTTTAAGGTGAAAAAGTTTCTTCCTAAATGTTTTCTGCTTCTGGCCTCTTGCCTAGAGAATCTTCTACTGGCATTTCACTTCTAACTAGGTGCACCTACCAGACCTCATCAGCATTATTCGTTATACAAGAATAAGAACTGTGAATAAAAGTTAACAACACATCAGCAAAACAATTCCTCACAAGTAGAGCATCAGTGTCAAAGCCAGGATCTGCAGAGCTTGGAGCTCCCCCAGCTTCTACGTTCTCCTTAACTTATGTGGACAAATTCTGCACATTGATTTGACTTTATCTCTTCTTCTTTTAACTCTTTCGACAAGAATTTGAAGAAGTCAGACAGTCAAATAAATATTTGCAGGAATGTTTGATAGGAATGGTTGGGCTCGATGATCCAGTGTGTCTCTTCCAACCTGGTGATTCTATGATTCTCTTTTTACACGTGAGCATAGGAGAGGCTCCTGCCAGCAGTGCTTGCAGAGCCACATGGAAACATCAGAGTCAATCGCCTGGCAAGCATAAAACACTAACTTGCAATTTAGGTGACCAACTAGGAAGCACAGAATAGTAATTTGACAATCTTGAGTGTAACAGTTGCACCAAGTAATTTGTGAGCAATCTCCAGGCTACAATAGATCTCCATAACCCAGTCACTGAGTAATTCTTGGTAAGAAGCAAGTGCACAAACCCCAAACCTGCACAGAGCAGTTTGATTCCCTGCGTGCCGCAGGCCAGAAATCCTGAGCACAAGAGGAGTTTCCAACTGACTGTGACACAAACCTGACTTCACCCTGTTTCCTTGGGTAACTCTATTCTGTGAAAGGTTATACAGTATTTAAACTCTCTTAAATAATTAACAATTAGCTATTTAAACACAATGCCTATCCTGTAGCAGCTAAACATCTGTTTTTCTACAGATAAGCTCTTGCAGAATGCTTCCCAAGCTGTCTTTCTGTCGTGTTGAAAGCCTCCAGGGCTGACCCCCAACTCCTGAAATGGGGTTGAAGCTAGAAAAGTGGAACAATGTCAAAAAGAAACAGCACCTACTCTGTCAGGATGAGGAAGATGTCCTCCCAGTATGACAGGCAGCACGCAGAGAGAGCACGACGCACAATTACTGCTGTTTCAAAAGGCTGTGAAAAGCCTCTCAGTATAGATAAAAACGATGGAATAAGAGAGAGGGAGAAATAGAAATTGCAACCTGCTTTCCAGGGTGTTTCAACTGTAGCATCCTGAGCGCAAGTGTTATAAAGTCAAAAGCAGAATTCTCTTTATCTTCCTTTAATTCCTTTACTCTGACAAAAATATTATAAACACAGCACTACCCTAGCCACCCCCTAAGCTTTACTGCCAGTGCACAAACAAACAGCAACAATATCATGAAGGATTTCTCACTCGACTGGATTTACTATACGAGATTGGGCTTATTTCACATGCAAAAGCCAAATCCGTAAGTAAAGCACACAAATTGCAGAGCTTCTAGCAGCTTTGCCCACTGTGTTAAGTGCTCAGGAGTTAACGAGGGAAATCACGCTTTTAAAATATGATTAGTGTTTGTCTTTCATACCCTACAGCAGACGGGGCGAGTCTACCTTGATGTATTATGTTCGATGTGGCCCTTCTCAATCAGTGGCACATTCATGGAAACCAAACATTTAGGGGATTCCACATGAAATGCTGTTGGAAGCCAACAAATACACATTTTATATGGCCATTATTCCACCTCTAGATGGACATAATTACATTTTTCAAGCTTTAAAATGGGTTCCTCCTGCTCTAAACTTGTTTCGGCTTCTTTCATATATACTTTTCTCAGCACAGTCATTTAAAGCTTTAATCATATCAACCTTTGCACTATATTCAGAAGAAATTCATCATGATTCTTCTCATCCACTTTTCCCTAAGCCTTAACTCCCACTACTTTTGAAAAATCTTACTCTCTGTCTTTTGGAAATCTCTTTCAGAGGAAGTCTTAAAAAGTCCTTAATGTTTCTCAATATTTTAATGTTACAGATCACGGAGAAAACTCTTCCAAGTGTCCAAAAATAAAAAGCCCTCTAGAACTGTTCTTAATTGTAGAAAACTTGCAGAGTCTATTTTTTGCAGTAATGACCCTATGAGGAATTGCTTTGTTTTGATAACAGTTCCAGGCAGTCCCTCATGAGAACAGGGCTCAAGAGAGACATTCAAAGACTTTCCTGTGGGTTTCTCTCCACTTAAAAATATCTTTAAGAAACACTGGAACGGCTTTTATGAGGATAAAAATGCAACGGTTTCTTCTCACGATCAGGGAGGCCACAACTCAAGCAATTTTCCTCCTTTTTATACTAAATAAGCAAAACAGGGAGAAAACCACAAATGACAGTGAGGAGAGGTAGCACGAATTCCCCACAGATGGGCTCAATGATATGAAATCAAATATTTTAGCAGGGATTTGTCTCCCACAAATGTCTTGTCTGAAAGATTTCTGGTCCCCTCACCACAACAGCACCTTGCTGGGCGTTTCTTACTGACCTTAACAACCTGGGATCCATGTACGGGACGACTGAAAAAAAGAAATGGGACATAGGGATTCAAACTTTCCAAGTGACTAAGGGCAAGCGTGAGTCACTTCTGTACAGATTTTCAAGCTTGTAAATCACGTTATTGAGCTGAGGGCAAAACAGGGTCAAAAATAACTTTAAAAGTCCAACTTAAAAAGATATTCCCTGCCATATTATTTTATAAGATGCTGGATGAAAGGGCACAAATGTTAGTAATGTACCACTTAGAGTGAAGCGTGCACCCCGATGCTCCTAGCTAGCAATCTGATTGCTCGACTGGTACCTCAGTTTCAGCTCCTTCCTAACTTCCACCCCCATAAATACTTCAAGCCTTCTCACTCATTTCACCCTCCTGAACTGGCAGATTATCTTGCTTGTACACTTCACCAAGACTAAAACCCATCCTGGTTTGTCCCATGTCAGGACACGTGGCTGTTTTTATACATCTTCCTACTGATCTTCAACCTATTTTGTTTTCCGGTGCATTGACAAGCTCCCATTGCTTTCCAAGACTGAGAAGAAAGAAAAGCTCTACAAGGGGGCAAATTGTCAATCCAAAGCAGTAAAGGCTTTATGGCTCCCCTAATGCTTAGCATAAAGCAACAGGGAACATCTGAAAGTAGCTGTAACCTCCAAAATGTTGAAGAGCAGTCCAGGAGCCAGAAAGGGGATAATACAACTGTGGAGGACGGCAATAATGAGGAGAAAAGACAAAGAACAAACACAAGGGAAGAACCCACATACACAGTAAACTTCTAAGACCTTTTCTTTAGCTGCCTGTATTCTGCTTACGAGCTCTGGATTCCAGGACCCACCAGCATCCAGCCCTCACACCATGAGGGCTGTTTCCCAAATGACTGTGGCAAGTTCTTTATTTTTTCTGTTTCTTCCTGCGTGTCCTGTTGAAGATGTCGCTTTTGACCACCTTTATATTTTATAATACATCAGCCAGGTGCTGCTGCTGCCAAAAAAGCAAATCATCTGGGTGTTCATACTGTAACAGCTCACACAAGTCCTGGGTTATTCTTTTGCTTTTCATAGTCTGAGGCACTGAAAAGAGGAGAAAACGTAAGTGTTGCCCACTAAGTACAGTGTAAGGACTCCAGCCACTGTCGGCTGTTCCATTTCCTACATCCAGCTGGCTAAGGAAATAATGCCTCTCCAGCTGAGTTAAGGACTCATTTTCACCTCCGTTCCCTTTTCTGAAGCCACTACAGGCAGAGCAGAGTGATGCACTTTTTAATGACTTCGGCATAACTAAAGAAAACTCCACTCTCTAAAAGAAAGGCTGGTTTCTCTCCTTATTTGGCAGTAAAGCACGTACTGATTGTGAACACGGCTCGAATACAAAGCACATCGTGACTGAACTGGAGAAGCATTTCAGTTCTAAGATCACACTTCCCATTTTTCTTTCTCCATTGTATGATCCAAACACTACGATGACTTAAAATTCAGAGTTTAAAGTTGTTTATAAAATAGACAATTGAAAAGATTATTGTTTAGGAGCCATTTTTCACCCAAAATTAAAACAAAAAGTAGTAGCGAGGGTTATAAACTGCTTTCAGTGATATTTAATTGCTGAGCTCCTGTATTATTAGTTCACGGGTTTTGAGAAAAAACATCTTGGAACAGGAAAATTGTTCTGGGGCGGCAGTCAGCCTAGTCCAGTATCCTTCCCCTTATCGTGGCTTCAGCTTGACATTTGAAATAAAAACTCCTCTTCTAATTTGGTTTGAGATAGGATTCCCCAAGGGAGTTTTCTCCTATTGCCCAGTAACTCAGAGACTGGCCTGTGTCCTAAATCCTTTCCAAAATCTGCCTTTTGTTTCTTTATTTTTTATTCTTTTATGTTTGTTGTCCCCATTGCTTGTCTTCTAGACCCCACTAAGCTCTTGGCCATCCCACTGCTCCCACAAAGTATTTCTTTTCCACAGGGCTGTGACAAGGCAAAGTGAACGGCAAAATTTACAAAGTAGGTGGAAAAATTAATAGAAAAAAAATAATTCCTTACTCATAAATGAGCAAGTCACCAAGTTTGGCTGTGGAAATTTCCTCCAGCAAAGGTCACAGGAGGCTGGGAGAATATTGTAAGGACGTGGCACTACCCGCCTCTCTCTGCTTCTTTGGGGACATGGTCTGTGGGCAGCAGGACCCACGTGCAGCCTACGTGGGCCTTCAGCCTCGTCACATCTGCCTCTGCTTCTACACCGTATTGCGGTCCAGAGCATTGAATCATTCTAACTGCAGGGATAAACCTCACCAGCACGACCACAGCTCACACACCTTGGGCAGAGACCACGAGTCAATTAGAAATTGTGTCAAACAGGCAGAACAGATGGTGTGTTTACTGGCTTAGACGAGACTGAGTTATTGAAACACGACGTCTGAAAGATCAGGCTAGAGATCTCCACATTAGATACAATTTTTCTCTCAAAAGGCAGATTCAGAGCTGGAAATTCACCCACAGTACAGAGATGTAACTGCTTTTTGATCAGCTTTTGATACCAATGGAATGAATTTTTACCAAACACCAATATTACTTAGTGGCTCCCACGGCTGCTGGCCCGAGTCGTGTTTCTACTCTGATCTGGGTTGGGCAGGAGGAGAGGAGCCAGTTATCTCCATGATAGAAATTTTGGGGAGCTGCCAAGGGGTAACGTGAAAGGATCCATTCACCCAGTGGTCATCGGCGGGAGGACTTAGGGGCTACAGAACGTCAGTGGACAGAGAATCCACAGTCGTGTCCCCCGTTATGTTCCCTGATGGACAAAGAATTTATGGTAGAGATCCAGCAGAAAAAAACCCCACAGCAACCTGGTGTAAAAGGTTAGAAGTTATCCAGCTGTTTTCACAGTGAAAGAGAACCATTCAACTAATAAATGGTGTTATTCCTGTGACAGGAGGACAAGTGGCACACTAGCTCATTTTATTATTAAATTAATAGCAGATTAGTGTGTTTAATTGATCTAAATTGTTCTAATCCAGCTGAGGTTGGCATGTTCAAACCAGCCCGATGCAGGCATGTCATCATTCATTAGATCTTTTCCATAGCCAGCTCAGGGAATTTGAGAAGAATCGGCTTCACCAGAGGAGCAAAAAGGCATAAGAGACCGACTGCTTTTCCCTGGTCGTTTCTCTCCCCTTTCCTACTTACTCGCTGCTGTCGATCACTACTGCCAGCTAGAGCCGAGCCTGCCAATCACCCTGACACTCTGCATTTCCCAAACCAGAGACTCTCCTGTGAAAACTGTTGACTCAGATTTAAATATTATTCACCACAGTATTAATTTTACTACGTGCTGCAGAATTTCTGCACGCACAAGATGAAGGTTTGTGAGGACTTCATTTCAATGGGAACGTGACAGAATTGATGAATCTGGTGACAAGAGTAAAAGCAACCACAAAGTGAGAGACTAGTGCATAGTTCAACCCACCCACCGCACGGAACACGCGACTCAATGCGTCACGTTCTCCATGTACAGTCTGAACCCAGCCTTACGGTGCTCTTGACTTTTTACAGAATGAAGAGATGAGCTGGGGACCCAAGCAGAATAAAACAATCTTTTTAGGTGCAAAGTCACTGAGACTCAGCATAAGGAGTTGCTGGAACTGTTGCAAGACTGTTACGGTACAAAGCTAGCAATGAAAAGCAAAAACAAAACAATCAATAAAGAGGACCGCTGCAATCAGATGGGAAGATCTTCACTTGCAGAAGTTACTGAAATCTTTAGAAAAATGGCGTTTAGCTGAAAGTATTACTGATGCATTGTGGGAAACACAGCAGATTCTCTAATCCTAACTTTGAGACCTGGCTGGATGAAGAGGGACACTGACCCAAGGGCTTCAAAACCGCAGTAGATCACGAAAACCCTCCATCCACCATCCTGGATCAAACCCTCCATCCAGCCATTCTGGACCAATAAACAACCGTCCTCAGGAGATGGTTTCCTCCTCATTTGCTTCTCTTTCCTGGACTAGGGATTTCTTCATTCAGATAACGATGGAAAACCATCACTATGCAAAAACTCTCAGTGTTATTGCTGAATAAGATGAGAGAAGCACCAGCTCACCTTGCATTGTCCCTTCCGTGTGATTTCAAGAAGTTCATATCACGATATCTGGACAGGAATGCTACCAGCTGATCATTCGTCCTGCAAGGAAAGAACAAAAGATAAACAAATTACATTGTGAAATCTCCTGTATTTGCAGTACACTTAGTGTCCTCTTTTGGGGACCAACCGCAGAATCCTTGAAGGAGGCAGTTGCTGCAAACACTTCAAGGGTACTGAGAGAGAAGCACAACTTTACTGCATCTTAACAAATTTCACATCAACTCTTGGTAGATGCTTAAAGCATTATAACAGAGTATGTATTAAGCAATAACAATTAAGCCCAACAATTTTTAAGTCTGCAAACCCAGTTGTGAGATGACTGTACCAACAGTCCCATTCTACATGCTTTGCTAGATGTTTCCTAGGGAATTTGGTTAGATATCTATTGGCATTTTATTTGTTTTCATCCTTGTAACAGAGAAGAGGTCGTGGTTGGAATGCATAAAGCAAGAGAACTGGGATGGCAAAATCCCAAAATAAATAATAGAATTTAGAAGGTTAATTCCAATTAGTGTGACTGGCAACCTGACACCAGCATTTTCAAAATTTCAGCTGACATGTCCAAGCATCTTTTTACGCTTCACAGCTTTTGTGGTCTCTTATTTCTTTAACAATGGAGGGAAAACGTTCCCTATTTATCTAGGTCACTATATTTAGGAAAACTGAATAAATCGTATTAAAAAGATCTTCATCTCCCGAGTCCCACTCAAACCCACAACACTACAGATACAACACCATTGAAGCCATGGTCTGTAATGGAGCTGATGGCAGAAAAACTAAAGATAAACCAGTTGTCAATAGCACTGTATCTTGAAAACATTCCTTTTATTTAAGCCACAGAAAATCACGTTAAACCAGAGACCTGTTCAAAATGCATTTAACTCACGGGGTCAGGCTGCAATACCTTGGAAATGTTATAGCCCAGTAAACTATCTTCGTATCTCATAAAGCCAAATTATTGTGTTATTACAGTAAGCATTTCATTATCGAACCGATGAATAAAGAAGAAGTTAACCATTGATTTTATCTGGACCAAATGAAGTATGTGCCTCTCACCCAGCCTGAAGGAGCAGGCTGCCAGAGCCCCAGACCCTCCTCCTGTGCTCACTGAGCTAACTTGCAACACCTCCCAGGGTCAAACTCTGCATCTCAATTTGGCAACCTCAGAAAACTGCTTTCTGTCTAGTGAGCTGGGCAGATTTTCACATTTGCTGCTCCAGTGATTCTCCATCTTCCTGGCATGAATAGGCATTTAGTGAATTTACTTAGCGATGCTTCCACATGAAATGGTTTCAATGGCTGACATCTTCCGCTGAGTTTCTAGGCAAAAGCTGGCACGCAAAGATGAGCTTTAGAAACATAACCAAGTGTGGAAGTGCTTGAGCTTTAATTGCCTTGCAGGATAAAAATCAAATCAACCAAAGTAACAATCCACACCACTCGAAAAACCATTTCTATACTGCTCACCAACCTACACTTCATTATTCGGCCGTGCTCTAGCAAGTTAATTTGGACTTGGGGCTGCCACACAAACTTTTCAATGCTTCTCACTTTTTAGATAATGCTTATAAATACCCACGTGATTTTTAGCTCTCCAAGTAACTGACATTTTCCCACTTCTTGAAAACACCGGTGGCATCTTGGTTTTACTTCTAACATTATTTAAAAGAAATATATACAGAGTTTTATTCCTTGTCAGTTAAATATGCTTCCTTTCATGTGTTGACAACATGGAAATAAAACATCACATTTCCATTTGGTAAAACTTTTTAGTTATTTGACATTTAGATTTATGCGGTCAACCAATTCTGCGCTCAGCATGGGAGAACACTGAATTTCTATTAAGCTTTCATTCAAACTGCTTTTTCCAGCCCCGATATCATGAGGATGCTGCGTGCCACCTCCGAATTATTCCACCACATGACATATAAAAAGAAAATCAAAAGTTCTGAACGTGCCATAGACACTAATGCATTTGCTAAAATCTCCCTCACCTCTCAGAAAGCTTTGCTGTCATGGGTGTATTTCCTAAACGCCTCTGGCACAGGTTGTTACCTCCCTTCTTCACGTACGGTGGCAGAAGAGCCTCTACACCATCCCAGCGCCTCTGGCACCAGCTATTTACGGTGCCTCTGGAACTCCTGAGAAATACTAAAGACACGAGCGTATTTTTTTACTCTAAGTAAGGCAACAGAAAGCTGAGATTTCCAGCTGAAGGCATCACTGGGAACAGCATCTACTCCACGCTGCCAAATTAAATTCTGCTGTCGCTCCCAAATTTCTGTGATAATTCACTGAGCATAAATCTGGCACGCAATGGCTGACTAACCATCTCAATATAACGTAAAGTAACAAGTGCAACATATTTCTAGTATTTCCTTCCTAAGGAGGGAATTTAAAAAGTCATGAGGAGAGGCAGAGTAGTTCCTGCTACTGATTTAAACGCGCTAATATACATATTACAGTCCTATCAGTTTCCCTAGCACATAACACAGTATGAATACAGATCAAGGAGGAAACCTTTTCTCAGTTGATGCATGAGGCTGGAACTGATGGATGCACCCACAAAACTCCCACCTGTATTTCCTTTTGTAATTAAATTCACTCAGAGGGTGAGGCGCCAGGGAGAAAGGCTGGTCAGCTAGTTACCTGTGCTGTTTGCAGGGAGGGAGGACAACGTGAGAGTAGAGAGGCTGAGAGAAAATGTGCAGTTCTCAGGGGTGCAACACACAGAGAAAAACGGGAAAATGATCCTTCAATGAACTTGAAGTGTGGAGAAAGATGGTGTGTGTGGGAGGGCTTCCATGAGAAGATGACACGGGAAGGTAACTGATGGGGAAACCAAGTGTTTTCAACTACACTGACGTCAGCCTGGTGTTGGAGCAAGGCCAGGTCTGCCAGTGGGGACAGAGGGTCCATCTCCACCAGGATTGTANATGACCAATGGGGAAACCAAGTTTTTTCAACTACACTGGGCAGGTCTGCCAGTGGTGACAGAGGGGTCCATCTCCACCAGGATTGTACTGATATCACCTCAATAAAGTCCTGCTGCTCCCCTCCTGCACACAGGGTGGATGGAAGTAGCAGGAACTGCACACTCTGCCCATCTGCTGAGACACCACGATGTAAAACTCAGCCAAGCCTCCCATGCTGGTTACTCAACCCTCAGCATTGCTGAGCCTGGGGATGTGGCAGAGCTCCTGGGCTGGAGGTTCAGTCCAGGGCTAGGGTCAAGATTGGAGTTAAAGGTCTAAGGAAGAAAAAGTTGAGTCCCATAGCAATAAAGGGCTTCAGAAGATACTGACAAACCAAAGCAACGTCTGTTACTAGCATTTTCTCATAAGCAACCCCAGGTCTGAGGTGTCCCAGAGCATGAGCTGACTAACCAGGCACTCAGCACATATAAATGCTGAACACTGCAATCATTTCACAATATGTCATCAACGCTGGGAAGTGAAATGAAAAACTGGAAAAAGAAACACTGACTTTGTGTTTGCCTTGTCTGCTGTGGTACGAGCACGTCCCTGCGCGCAACCACAGCCAAACAGTATGGAGAACAAAAAGCAGCGCTGGTTCTAAGGAAATCCTCCAAGTCCTGGTGACTAATCCAAGCAAAGAACACAGATCCCCTTAGTTTACAGCTGTGAAAACAGATTAAGAAAGTCTTGGGAGAATCTCAGAAAAAGAAAACAAGCGGTTGTTACTTCTGGAAGGTAGCAAAGGCTGTTATGAATGTCATCGATTCAGCAAGGTACTTTAATGCATGGGCAGCTCGAAGGCCGTAAGGAACAGCGGTGACTTTGATAGGACTGCTCGTATGTCAAAACTTAAACAATTGCATAACAATTTAGCTAAGTTAGATCAAAAGTTCAGGGACTTTTGGCAGCGCAGGTACAGGAACAAGGTAGTTTGATTCTCTGTAGGAATCAGATGAAGAAGCAAAGAGCAGCTGCTCTGCTGGACTCCAGGGTGCGGGCACAGGGGGCCTAACAAAAGGACACAACAGTGGGATGATTCTGCAGGGAAAAAGTGAAAACCTACACGATTTCTTCCTGAAGGAAACGCTTATAGCAAGATGGATCAGGACACAAATGCAACACAACACTACAGGTTCATTGTACAGTTCAGTTTTCAGACCCTGGATATGCAACTTGACCTTCTCACTGATGCTCCCAACTCCTCCTCTGTCCTCCAAGGCAATTTAGTGCAAGGAGAGGTTTAGAGGAGCCTGCCTGGCTGCAGCAGTAAAAAAAGACACAGCCATCTAAAACTGCAAAGAAAAGGGAAAGCTATACTTAGCCTTTGCTATCTATCACAGAACAAATATTAGCATGGCAGGCGTTGCTCAGAGAAGCTGCTTCCCTACCAGCAGTCACTCGGAAAACGTACCGTGAAATGAGAACGACAGATACGATTTCAGAGGCCAGCTGCACGCAGAAGGCTCTAGGTAACTGTTAACACCTCTGCTGTTACAGCAGCGCTGTCTTAAACGGTTTGTTTTATCTTTCAAGTCAAGTTTAGCAGAGGAACAAGATAATGGAAGAAAACTATCGCCTTAGCAGCTTGGATTGCTTGAGTACGTGAGAGATGAGGGTTCTGCTCCAACCAAGCGCTGCCATCTGGGCTGGGAAGTCGTGGCCACGTAGCCCAGAGCACCAGCTTTCTGCATTTTGATGCTCCAGGCGCTCCTCAGCCATCATCCGCGACGCAGCCCCTCTCGGCGCGGCTCTGTCAGTGTTGTGTGACTCTCAAGACATTTTATTAGCAATACAATCGTCCTCGCTGTACTTTCAATTACTGCCTCTCATTCAACCATTGTCTGTTTCCTATGGAAAAGCAAAGAACTTACACAGTCACAAAAGAGTGAAAGTCTTCTTTAAATGTCACACTGCTGAATAAACCTCTTCCTAGTGAGAGTACATAAATGCTTGGCTACAAAGGAGATCTACTGAGAGAAAAAGAATATACTCCATCGTCTGCCTCCCGAGCCACTCCACAAACTATTTTCTCTAAATTCAAGGCTTCAGATGGCATTCATCAAATAGATAAATAAGCCCACTGCTGACAAGAGCCGCACATGCTTAAATGAAAATCCTAAAGAGACCATATAAGAGAATTCCACCAAGGATTAATGAACAAATGTGATTAAAACTATCTGCAGCTCTGGACCGCAGCCAAAACGCTGCCAGCAGTATTTGATATGTAAATGCTTAAAACGTTTGCTGTGTGCACAGCCTCTGATGCAAAGCCTCTATAGAGGGTTTCTTCAACTAATTAGAGATATTGGTTTAGCAAACTTTGGAGTTTATAAAACCCCTCAATGTCTCATTATTCTTTTAAAACAGAATATTCATTTGTTTGGAATGTTTTCCAGCTATATCCCATGAAACCCTGAAATGCCTTCGGCTAATGAAAAACTTCAGCCCTCTACCAGCTAATAAACCCGACAGTTTTTATGATAATAAAATACCACATGCGCTCATTAAAACTTTCTAACTTGTTGCTTTTGACTTTCTTTAGCTGCTCACTAGACAGAAAGTAACCTACTCGATTTCCAGTTATTTTCTCGTGCAATTTCAACACAAGCATTTAAATCATCCAGGATGAAACACACTACACTAAAGCAATAAAGCACTTAACAGCACGTGCTTAACCACAGCACAGTTGTAGATCTTCTGAAACAATGTGATTTTCATATTATTTTCTTATAAACTATTTTATGGGTACGGATCTACATATCCATGTGTTGGGAAGCAGCATGTGCAATGATCACACACAAGATTCAAAGCTCAGAGCTGTTCTTTAATTGATCTCAGATCTCTTAGGTGCACAAGTACCTTTATTAAAACGACTCTTCCAGGAGCTCTGTCCACTTGTACCTCAGTTTGTCCGTCTCTACCACAGAAATATCACGCAGCTCAACCGCGGCTTGAGATTTTACTCAGAGAGGTTTACAAAACTTTTAAAATAATCCCACCAGTCCCGAGAGTTCCTCTGGACTGACCTTAGGAACCCACTTGCCTGTGATGACATCTTCTAAGCATCCTACCTACTGCTGCAATAAGAAGTAAAGAACAAGAAAAACACTTTCATGTAATAATGTGTCATACGCAGCTCCTTTTCTCCAAATTTTAAGGCAACCTACGTATTTTACAGTAGAATTATGAAATGCATGATTTGAAACCATTTTCCTTTCATAAAACTAATTTTACCCAATCTCTAAACCCAGATTATATACGTGCTACGATGAATGCACTGAAAACCACACTTGAATAACAAAAGCTTCTGAATCCCATTCCACATGTACAGCTGCAAAGAGCCTGCTACACATGAAAATAATAAAAGAAAATCAGGTGCACACAGGACAAATTATTCCCTAAATAACTCGGTGTTGATGCATTCAACTTAGAGGCACTTTGATATAAAGGAAGGAAATGTTTCACCCTGATTTGCTAAAAAAAATTCCATTTATTTCTCCATTTATGTTTAAGAATGATCAGCACATCACCATTAATATCTTTTTGCTTTTCAATCTTGCTAGCCCAGAGCCTGAGTGCCTGACAGATCGTCTTTGCTAAAAAGGCCCATAATTGCATATGTCCAACAAATATTTTTAAGCAAGGTAGACGTGTGTCTAACTCAGATAAGGGATAAAAAACTCGTTAGAAGTAGATATTATAGTAAAGCAAAATTCCTTTCCCCCTGCATTCACAGGAAATGTCAGTGTAGTTGAACTGCATGTATGCAAGAAAGCTCATTTTTTTTAAAGTTTATCAAGCCTTTCTGCCATTCCTGTTATTAATATTTGGAAATTAAAAGAGATCGGTGAGCAGAAAATACAACAATGTGGGGTTCAGACACTTAATTTTAAGAGCATAATCCAAAATGTTTAGCATTTTTGGCTAGGTTAACCCAAAGTTTTGACGCTTATTCAGCATCATCTCCGTTCCAAACATATGTTGGCTCCCTAAACAAACGTGCCAATCTTAAGTAAGCAGATTTTCTTTTGGCATTGGCACATTTCACATTCCCAGGAAGTTTCTGTCCACAGGCATTAAAAATAATAAAAAATAGTTGTGAAAGCTGTTTAAGAGAGAAAGCTGCCACGTTTGCCTGCTCCCCACTTCAGTCTTTATCTGCCTGGAGTACAAGCAATTTGTCTAGACATATTTTGTTATGTTTATCCCAGCTCTGGCACGTTTATAGTTTGTTTCCAGTCTTTCTTGGCTTTCGATCCCACCAGCACAGATCTGCAAAAGGAAAAAGCAGCCTAACACACAACCTTCTCTTTTAATTTTTGTTCTCCGGTAGAGTCAGTGGTTGAATATTATCCCCCCTGCTGTGGTTAAGAGTCACGTAAGAGATAAGATGTACATGTGTGGTCTTGGAATGGGGTACAGGAGGTCAGGACAAAACCTTAGTGGTGTTTCCTGTCCATGACGCTGTAATTATGGTTGGACTCGATGATCCGGTGGGTCTCTTCCAACCTGGTTGTTCTACGATTCCTAGTCTAGAGTGAGACTGATGAGACTGAAGCATGGGTGGACAGCATGTTAACAGACAAAAATTAGCAATCTCTTTCTATCATTTTGAGAACTGCTCTGTTTTATTTTGCTTACGTGCGTCACAGCAGGTAATTGGAGATGCTCTTGATGGACCAAAACACAGATCATTCTCTTGTCAATGCTAAGATACAACTTATACGGATGCTGCACCACAAAGAGTTGAGACAGACAGGACTATCTATCTCACAGAAAGAACCAAGTCCATTTAACGTAATTGCTGAAAAGTACCTAAAACAAATACTAGTGAAATATTTACCTAATCAGCTGCTAATACCCAAGGATATTTAATTATTAAAACCAAACATGATAAGATTTTTAGGTTTATGAAAGCACTAGGACTGTATTCAGTACAGAACGATGCTCCTTGCTTTGCGGTTTCTCCGTGTTTGTCTGCATATTCATGTAGAACCTCATCTGCCTACCCGACACATCCCATTTGGATGAAAACAATAATCACTGATTAATAAGCAAGTGGAGTGAGCTGCAAAAATGATCAACAAGTCCATTACTCAATTAGCGAGATTTGCTTAAAAGAAAAAAAAAATCTAGATACTGGGCTGAGTGAGATCTTTACTTGTTTAGACCATGTGTATTTCACATGGCAGATTTTATATTCAGCAATTTTTCTCCATCTCCAAAACTAAATTACCAAGAGTTTTGTGTAAAAGAGAAGAAATTAATATGAAATATGAGAGTAGAGTTAAAGCAACCATTCAAGGCATCTAATTTACACATTCCTGCATCCATCTGAAATTTTATTTGTACAAGTCAGTAAGAAAAATGATTTGCTTATTAGGTTGAGTAATTATAATAAAAAAACGCTCACTTTCTTCCCAGAAAGTGGAATAAAGAGGCCTTGAGACTGTTTTATGTGAAGTAACTTCAGTTACAAGCAGCATTAAGCAAGCAGCTTCTATCTCCTAACTAGATTTATCTCAAGAAATTAGAGCTGGGACCCACCCCTCCCGTGCCAGGGGTGCAGCCAAGAGCCCTTCCTCCTCCTGGCAAGA
The DNA here is from genome assembly GCA_013389865.1 of Piaya cayana. Lineage (NCBI taxonomy): Eukaryota > Metazoa > Chordata > Aves > Cuculiformes > Coccyzidae > Piaya > Piaya cayana. The sequence continues at coordinate 203,716 of WAAB01016152.1, forward strand.
CCCTGCTGCTACGGCCCTTCCACAAACCTCATTTAAAAGTTAAGTGAATTAGAGTAAAACCAGCCCCTTCCTGAGGTTCCTCACGGGCCTGTCACTCCCTTTGATCCCTGAGCTGCTGAATCAACCTGTCGGAGCGGATCAGCTCAGAGCACCAGAAGGCGAAATGGGGAAAACAGGGTCAGACTAATGGGTTTGAACATTAATTCTGTGCCAAGACTGAAAAGATGGAAGAACGGGGCCTGGGGGGTGAAAGAGATAATGAACTGAGAGTTGATGGAAGGAAACTTAATTGGTTTTAAAAACAGAAAGTCACATTTAGTTACCTTTATTTGGGTTGAGCAATAATCTTATTTAGACAATTGGTGCCAGCTGATGACCTGCCCTACTCTTTGCTTGAACTGTTTTGGAGTCAGTGAAGAACACAGCCCTGGGAGGAGGCACGAAAACACGTGGCAGAGAGGAGTCTGAATGAGAAAAGGACAAAGGGAACAAACAGATCCATTAACTGATTTAACAAGGGCTAATGAGGGTAAGGGTGCAAGACTGGTCTTCCCACTCACTGCTGTGCTCAACAGAGTTGCAACCGATACAGTCTTATTTAATCACGTCATCAGAAGAGAACCAGTGGCTCCGTTCAACTCAAGAAAAGAGCATAAAAAAAGGGATGTGAATTCAAGTTAGGCATCTGTCAGCAGCTGATCTCCTGACCCTACCAAGAGATGCTGCCTAGCAGACAGGAGGAGACCTGGAGTGACACCCAGGCTCTCTCCCCTCTTGGGCTGCAATGATGCACAAGCCTAGAGGTCTTCCAAGCACTTTATGATAATGTCCAGCACCATCATCTCTGAACACACCACGTGTACCAATTTCACAAATGGAAGAAAGATCAGGGTGTTGCAGCCTTCAGCTAAAGTTCTGTAACTGCCACCAGCAACAAGACTTGAGCCCTGTGGGAGCGGTTTCAGTGCCTACATGGCAGCACCTCTACAAAGATTCAGCAATGACATCAGCCCTCACAGAGCATTCGTAGCCAGGGCTCACGCAAGCCCTTGCCACAAAACCATCTGCAAGCTACCTCACACCTGACTGGCACAGCACAACCCATCTTCAGAATGTACAATGATCCCAGTCAGTGCTAAAACACCCTCCAAGACTGCTCCAATTATTTAAATAAAGCCATGATGTGAAACATACCACTAACTTGGATTTCTAGACCTTTTAAGCCTTCGGCTGCCCCAAGAATGCCTTGTTGCAAGAATACCTGGGGCAGCAAACTTTTAAACTGAGATTGACTCCGTGTTTGGAAAAGACTTGGCCCCAAACCAGTTCCTAATGTGGCAAAGAGTGCAATTATCCTGATGAAAGGTTGGGGATGCTTGTGCCTACAGCTGGATCATCAAGTAACGCTGCACAATGCATAATTAAACAGTGTGTGACAGAGTGCAATGTGTGCTACAATGAACCGTTTAGGGCCTCGTCCCCTCTGATCAGCCTGGAAACACAGGAGTGAAATCACAGTCAGTGGCGTTCAGCACCATTTATATAGATTCACAAGTATTATATAAATGCATTGTGACTAACAGCGGTGTAGGGTGAGCAGAAAGCAAGTATTCAACTGTAATAAGGTGTAACTGCAAGAGACAAACAGCCACTAATTCTAACAGGGGCGGCACAGCAAAATGTAGGTCCTGCATTTCTGCACCATCAATTCAAAGCTTCCACAGTATCTCAAGAGTTGGCACTGAGACTGAGTCACATCCTGAGCACGTCTCGAAGGACGAACCATGCACAGAAGAGCCCAACCGTCTTCTGAAACGCTCAAACCCTGCAGCATTCAACATGCACACATGTTGGGTTTGTTCTACAGAGACACGAGAGCTGAGAGAGGCCTCTTCTGCAGCATTTACACACTGATGAAGTGGGGAGCGATCCCTGCATAATTCAGTATCAATACAAGACCAGAATATAAGTATAAACCAGTAAAAAAATCATTTAACATCAGACACCACTGAAGTCTTATGTTTTGAGCCCTTTTTTGGAAGAGAGTTTATCTATTAATCTATTCCTCTTCTTTCTATTTCAATATCACAGTAAAAGACTGAGCCAGAACAACACTTCTGCTCCCCCTTTAATGGCCTTTCAGTTCACAACTTCTTAAGAGTGACTTGGGAAAGGTATAATAGCACATGTTGTTGCTTCATCTTCACTTTGAACTGCCACCAGATATACTTTGCAGCTGTTTTATTGTAAGTGGCATCCTGAAATCTAAACAAAAAGGCATCTTAATGGCAATTTCAACAGATTTTTAATTTCCTGAGAGAATTCAGTGAGGCCATGAAGGGAGAGCGTCTCTGAAACGCAACGCTATAATAGGAATGTTTCCCTCTTTCAATCAGTTTTAGCTTTTGGAATTTGATAATGATTTCACTGAACTTTCTAAAAAACACCAAAAACTCAGCTGAGGAGAGATTAAAGAGCTTCTGCTCCTAAAACCCAGGTAGACACCCCAAGGACCCGTTTCTCTGTGGCTACTGTCATGCACCTCACAATCAAATCCAGAGAGGAAAAGTCACCTGAAGCAAAGCTGCACACGACTGCACAGGAGAGAAAGTCACTCCTCACCTTTCCCTAACAACCAACATCCCTCTGCACTCGCAAACCCTACCAGAGCTTCTTGCCCAGGAATGCAACCATCAGCTGGGAACCACAGGACAGCTAGTGGGAAACTTTGCTAACCATAGATTTCAAGTACAAGAACCATTCTGCACCGAGAACCCCAATTTTGACTCGGCTACCCCAGACTATCTGTCCACAAAGACAAGTTGTAAGTGAAAACCAAGTTTCTTCAATAGCCCTGGAGCTTTGAAGGAGAAATAGCTGAGCTGGCAAGATTCCTCATCCTACTCGATGCCTTCCTTAGCCCAAACACATCAGTTATCCTTGCAGAACTACTACTCTAGATATTATTCTAGCATCCTAAAGACAAAAGATGTAATTGTGTTGCCTAGGAACCAACGGTGCCCATTATCACAACATTTGTGCCGTTACTATTTATAGATGAGGCTGAATGGTATCCAGTGAAGACCCACATCTAATTCTCTTCTAGGAGATAGACTTTTTTTCTCAGGCAGAAATAAGTAAAAAATAAATCTTATCTGGAATGCAAATGGCGAACAGATGAAACCCCTTTGGCTCTTCACTGGAAAACGTCCCTGCGAGCAGCCCAGAAGCCAAGACAGAAGAGAAGAGGATACCAGCCAGCAGCCCAGCGAGGGCTCAGAGGCATCTGGGGCTCTCATCTGCCAGCCAGTCCTCGAGTGGTCTCAGACGCTGGCTCAGTTCACGGGGAAGAGATAAAGGGCTGAAATGTTTAGCACTGTAATCAAGGAGATAAGGGGCTGCCAAGTACAAGAGTACTTTGAGTAACGTTGCTGAGCTAAAAGTGTGCTTTACTGACGCTTATTTAATCTGTGTGCACTGCAGAGATGACTGGAGAGCCAAACCACCCTTCATTTTGGGGGCATTTATTTCTGTTTCCAGGCTGAGGCTGCTGAGAACATTCCAGAAGTACTAAATATCTCCAAAAGTTACTAAGAGCAGCAGATGTTACGATTCTCCAAAAGCAAAAGCTGCTCTATAGCTTAAACCCAGAAGGAGAGGTGGAGAAAGAGTAACCTCAGCTGCCGCGGCTGCACAGAGAAAGGGTGGGTCTCCCATCACTGACATTTGCCAGGTTGAAGAAAATACCACATTAACACCAGATGTAAACAGAGTTTTTAGGCCACAATAATCTCAACATTTCACCCCACCCATCTGTGACCGCGCACAGAAGCACTGCTTTGCCAACCACTGATAACGTGGGAGAAGAGGGATAGCAAATACAAAAGATAACCTCCAAAATACATGAACCTCAAGCAAATGTGCTGGCAAGTGAGAAAAAAGGAGGAGAAAAGGTTATTTCAGGGATTTAAGAGAGAAGAACATATGGAATTCTCAGAGAATGCAGATTCAAGGGAAGCACTGATAAAGTTCCTTTTTGGAGAGGCAAAAAGATTCCCCGTGAAGCATTAAGAGTGGATTGACGTCTGGCTTGCCAGATAAAGATGTTCTGAGCAAACAAAACCACGTACAATGTCAGCGACAACACTGAGATAAAAACCTCAGGCACTGGCACCTTAACAGATGTTGTAGTGCAAAAGCTCCCCGCGCTGCCCTCCCATCTAGATGTATAGATATGACTTACTAACGCTGCAGTTCAGGGTAACATTCAACAGGGCGATTTAAAGACTGTGTAATTTGCCTGGTGCCTGTACATTACTCTAGGGGCAAGGCCTGCGTGTCAGAGCAGCGTTCCAGGGTGGCTTCTGATGGGGTCTAAGGTCAAATTCAGCCCTGGAAGGTCAGTATCTTTTACACAGGCTTTCACGTCCAGCACCAGCTTACGTATTGCCAGGAAGAAAATACCTCTAAGAGACCGTTTTGAAGTCTGAGTCTCAGTAAGACACAGAATTGCTAAATTAACTCAAGTCAAATTAATGAGAAGTCAGAGAGAGAGACAACATTTTGAGCCAATGGTTTTAGTGATCCTATTTGCCACCACACAGCTTCCACCAGCCCTGCTGGCCTTGGGATTTCTAAGCTCACAAGCATCAAGAGGGCACAACTGGGCCCCAGACCCTTCTCACAAAGCTCAAGTGCTGCCTGCAGAAGCCAGTTCTTTGTTTCAGTTCTAACCATTTCCAGTATTGCACTTCGAGGCTGCATTTGCAAGAGCTGAGAAGTTTTGTAAAAGCAGGTGGATACCTCGAGTCTGCTTTACTCACTCCATGAAAACCATTCTTTCTCATTTTTTTGTCCCTGCTTCAAAGTTTCTGTCACTTGGTCACCTGCCCAGGTGAAATCATGGTGGATCAAGTAAATCTGACAGAGCAGAACTCATCACTGATGCAGTTTATATGGAGTGGCAGTCACTCCTGTTTTGCAGGGGAGGAATCTGAGCCAGTTGCTGAAACAAGGAAATTGTTGCTCTCCCAGGCAGTTCAAGAAAAATAACTTGAAAAAGTGGTGAAGCATTTTTCCCTAAGGCTGAAAATCTTTTTAAAACTTGAAATATAATTATTTCCACTTGCCACCAGGTGAAAACCTAAAGACCTGTTCCTTCCAATCTCACCTTTTCACTCTTGGCAAACACTTTGCTTTAGTTTTGTATTAATCAATACTTCATCTGGCTGCTCAGAGGAGAATTTTGAATAATTTATCTTCCTCACAGGCCTTTTGTCCTCAAGTTTCCTTTCTTGATATTGCTCATTTTTGAAAATGTAGTCCCATCTGCATGCCTGGCTCCATCAATAAGACACTATCTCACTATATTTAAGGACTCCTCAAGCTTCCACTAATAATTTTCCTTGGCTTTTATTAAGACCAAGCATTAGCTGGCAATTAGATTAGGTGATCCCTTTGGTGACTGAGGCTCAGTGATTTACTGTAAATTATAAATAGTTCAAATGTTTCATTACGTTTATTCTTCATACAAGCTTTGTGGCCAGATAAGCACTGACACGACATTCACTGTTAAATGATCTCATTAAACTTCTTAATTTAAGGGGTGCAACACTTCACCTGCCACATTATCCAAGGACTCCTGCAAGGCACATTAAACATTCAGAATCAGTAGATGCTCCACCATAGCTCACCTTGTTGGGAGTGAAATTTCAGTCCCTGAACATAAGGTTGACTACCTGATGCTGTTTGTCAGAGACAATAAATAATGCAAACAGATACTCATGTAAAGTAAGAGGTTAAAGACATCAATAGCTTTCCCACAGAGTTTCAAAAGAGGCTCTCAAAAGACTTCAAATCACGAAAAAAATTCCAATAAAATTTGAAAAATTAAGGAAAAGGAAGGACAGTGCTGGTTTCTTTCATTTCTTTATGAATGCAGTGACTATGAGAGATCATTTCTTGAGAATCTTGAAGGAGGATTTTTTTTTTTATTTACTATCCCAGAGTAAAAGGAGGAGCAGTCACTCAACTTCCCACCTCAGAGCCACTTGTAGTCTTTGGTCCTTTCATCTTTTTCATTCTCCTGCTGAGAATACCCGGTGGAGCTGAATAGAGTCAAAGCTGCATAAGGCACCACATCGTTTCCCTCAGGCCAATACAGACCATACTGCCCCGTGGCTAAAGGCAAACACGGTACTTCTCTTAGAGGAGCCTTTACGTCCAGACTTTGCCAGCGATTTCTAGTATCAACCAGAAGCACACGGATTAGAACTTCCCTGTGTTTGTGCTGGATCTACAGACTCAACAAACTAAACATTAAGGCACGAGGAAGAATAATAGGGGTTATCCGAATTTTTGTGGCTTACATATAGTTTATTTTACATGTTTTTTACTGTTTCTCTCCCAAAATTAATGGTTCTAACATATTTTTTTCCCCTGCCTTTATACAGTATGATCCTTGACATCTGTTTCTGGATGTCTCTTGTAAGGATAAAGGGCTCCCAGCAATCGTAGTGAGGCCTGCGAACACACCAGACAGCTCCCCAGACAGATTTAGGCTTTGTCATCTAGCACTAACCCCACCATAAAGAATGTGTTTTTCTGACTTATAAGGCTGGATTAGCTTTTTATTATCAGAAGAGAAGCAGTAAAGGTTCCGATGTTACAGATGGAATGGCAGATGGGAAGCAAAAGCTTAATGTGAAGCAGCTCCAGACAAAAACTATTAATCCACAAAACTCATATGTTCTTATGCAGGGAAATCTAGCAAAAACAACTGCAATATGACTAACCAGTGAGAACAGTGTCAACTGGCCCTAGCCCATGACCCAACAAATCAGAACGGGGACTGAAAGAAGGAGAAAAACCCTCATGCATCCTACTTACTATTTCCTGGAAAAACAATCTAGGGAGCATACAGAGAGGTAATGCCTTCCCAAAGATGATAAAGAATATTAATTTATAGCTTCTCCACTACAAAAATGAAATGGACTCATTTATATATTTGAAGAGATAATGTTTTTCAGGGTTTACAGCTTTAATATTCCATATTAAAAAAACCCTAACAGTACTTATAAATCACTGTCATTAAAGTTGCAGCACCAAAAGAGCCATTTTATTGTTTTGTTGAAGTGACTGGTATGGAGAGGAAGCGTTTTTCCATCAGTTCTGGTAAGAGCACTTCTGCTAGAAAGGGAAGTGAGCGATCCAGCCGCCTGCCCAGCTGCTGAGAGCCCCCCAAGCAGCTGCTGCGATAGAGAAGCACGAGCTTCAAGAATTTCCCTCATGAAGAAATGAGCGTGTGGAACTTTTCCAGCTGAACAGCACTTGTTTAGAGGTTGAATGACTGCAAGATACCAAGATTTTGCAAGATTTTGCTTAGAATCACAAGCCTTGTCATGTGGTGATGTGTGAAGTTCTTTGCCTGCTACCAGCAGAATACAGATATTCGGGCAATGGTTGGTGCTGAAGGTACAATTGACTCCTAGCAACTTATTTGTCAGCTCTACTGTCATTATCCTCCGTATAAAAATGTACTAAAAAAAGGAACAGGAGAACATTAGCTTCACTGAATCTATGTTCATACCTTCAACACCTTCTGACACATCAAACTGTTGATCACAGGCCTGGAAGGGAGAAATATCTCCCCACCTGGGGTTCATTTGCTGAGCTCCAGTATTTCCAGCTACTTCATCCTCTCTTGCAGGCAGCCCTTGCTGGAAATAACAACTAAATAGAGCAGCCCCTGCTCCCTCGGTAAGAGTGAAAAACCAGTGCTGCCGGCCTGCTAGGAGCCACGGTTCCTCCTAGATCAGCAGCAGAAACACAGGGTACAGCAGGGGGGTCACCTCCTTGGCCTCACTGGCTGCTAGACACCAGCCTCACCAAGAGGAGTCTCCTGTTCTAAGACAAAACGAACTGCCCCTCTGACTTCTGCTTCTTGCAGCACAGCACGGACACGTCATCCCTTATATCCTTCAATATATTATCTCCTTTAGGAGAAAAACATAAACATTCTTAAAATGCTCGTTGTACCTGATTGGGTAGTCAGCAGCACTGAGGTTAATGAAGAAATCCCATGGCCAGTCATTCATCTCCATTAAGTCCCTCATGGTCTGCAGGTAGGTGGACAGAAGGCTCGCTCCTCCCCAGATAGTTGCCATTCTCCAAGAAGTGACTCTCACATTTGGGTACTGGTTGGCAAACTGGAGCACTTGCCGGTGCAAGTAATTGGATCGCTTTACAGGAGAAAAAAGTAACACGTTCAAGTTACTGTGTCCAAAGCTCAGGCCTCTCTCCGTTCACTAACCACCAACTCCACTGCCCGACGCGCTGAGCGCAGCCCCTGTGCTGCCTTCGCTTCCCACGGCGCACGGCCTCCTTCTGCTAAACGCTAACCTGGAAACGTACAGAGACGCCTCTGTCATTCTTTTTATTACAACTACAGTAATCACTAATAAGAGTAACTAGCTCTTATTTATCATTTGTCACCAGTAGATCCCAAAGGGCTTTCATAAAGGAGGCGACCGTCGCTACCTCTTTCACAGTATGAAGTAAATTAAGTGGCCCAAGGCACCTCAGGTCAGCTCTGCAACCGCTGGGCCTTCACTGTCAGCCTGCATCAACTTATCGATTACAGTTAACTAAATGTACAACAGACACAGACAGATACTCATAAACATACACCGAGAAATGAAGGCTGTTACATAAAGAAGATAAAAGAAAAAAGAGGCTCCAAACATTCAACAGATGGAGAGACAAAAAGTGCCACGCACACCGTGCAGCAGAGGTAAAGGGAAGATGAGGAAGATGACAAAGATGGGTAGACTGACAGATGGCAAGACAGGCAATTTATAACCAGTGATATATTACCTTGTCAACATGAATGTAATAAAAATGGTCTTTATGGTAAATAGCCTTAAACATGCGCTGGAGCTGCCGAGAAGCTCTGCCATGAACAACCAAGACAAATGCGATCCTGACTGGGTTGGCTGGCATGTACTCTACGGAGTCCTCATCCCACTGTACATTGTTGTTGGCTTTTCCTGTTCGAAAACAAAACACAGGACAACTCTGAGTGTATCCACAAGGCAGGTTTGCAGAGAGCAGTACACGTTTGACCCTGGCTCCTTCTTCAAAAGCAGTTCCTAAGGGGAGGTGAGAACTCACGAAGGGTGCCAGGCTGCGTGCCACCAAGATCATACCCCCGTCTCCTCTGTCACCGTACGGGGTCATCGCCCTGTGGGCCCCAGCCCTGCAGACCTGCCTGCACGGCTCTACCTGGACACGGTTGCAAAAACATGGATAAATACCCCACATGTTTATGAGTCAGACCAAGCTCTGCCTTGGGATGCACATCTGCATCTTCACAAACATCGCCTCAAGTCTTCTAAGCACTGTACATAACATTAAAAAAATGCCAGGGTCAACTTTCTCCCTGAGAAACGACACCCTCCTACCCCCATTTATCAATAGGAACTTGCGATCAGAGAAGCTGGTGAAACTCTGATACTTCATCAGCTGCTGAGGGTTCTCTTGACTGAGCATTTGTTTCAAACAGCAGATGTAACCTGGAACATTTAAATCACAACCTGCGTATCTTCACTTCGTGTAGGAGAGAGACTTTTACAATCCTATTTAAAATTTATGTTCATTTTTATTTTAAAGGGGGAATTTCTGGTCTCCATTTTCTAAAGCAAACCACGATGTAAGGTTAAGACAGGATGTACTGATTAACTGAAGAGACATCTTTACTCGGGAATTTTAAGTGCTTTGTTCTGGGTTTGCATAACAGCTCTTCAATGCAAAACCCTGAACACAAACACCTGCTCAGTTCTCCTGTTTCTCCTGCACAGCTGAAGTGCTTCCCAGCACAGGAGCTCAGGGCTTCTGCACAGCACCAGGGACAGAAAAGGACTGTGGAACAGAGAACCTGCTCACAAGGAGAACTGGCAGGGGAATGAAGGGCAATTGCAACTGCTAAAACAAACCGTTTTTCTTCTAAACTGCTCTGATTTCCCATCTATGGACTCAAATATTTTTAGTGGCTCTCATTACATTTTTGGATACCTCTCTTCTGAAATTAGTGGCTTTCTACAATGATATGTGGAAGGTGAGGGGAATGTAAAACAGCCATATTGTGGGGTTTTTATTTTAAACTAACTTGCTTCCAATACCCACACTATCATTTATCTTGCAATTAATGTGAATAAAATCCTCCCAGATTTTCATCTCAAATGTCAGTTCACTTCACCAGGTTTCTCTAATGAATTCCAATAGCAACTTGTTTTCCTCTCTGCTATTTTCCTACTCCAACCTCTTTTTTCCACCTGTTCTTTCCTTGCTTCTCTTTTAGATTCAGGTTTTTACAGCCCCATTTTCCACCTGCTTCTTTAATCTAATCCTATTCTTGGTTGCTTGGAATTTCACGAAGGTAAGAATGTTGTATTCTTCCCATATGTCAGAGTATCTGTTACTTCTGCTGCACGTAGTGCTGCTTCCCTGGTTTTAATCTGTGGCTGATTAGCCCCCTCTATTTTGCAGGCTACTCCACTGATAAGGAACCAGCCTGGTTTGCAAAGAAGATTAAATTGGCAGGGAACAGCCAATTGAGTATCTGCTTACTAAAAAACAGAACAGGACTTCAGAACTGTGCAAAGCATCCCAAGAGCCGAATAGCTCGAACCAAATTTTTTGTAGTCCTGCATCAAAGGGCATTTGCTACCCTACACTGAAAATAAAATGTGCCCTTCTGCTCTGTGACCCAGAGCCATTCATAAAGCTGTGGAGAAAAGCAGAAATTGCCCTTTAGGCTTCCTGCTCCAAGCACGTCAGGACTGACACTAACGTGGACATGCAGGAAAACCCACAGCTGTTTGTGCAGGTAACGGAGAGTCTCAGCTCTAGCACAATTTCTACTTGCACTTTGCAGACCCCAGAGAAATCAATAAAGAGTTTAATCTTCTACTATTGCAGTATTACCAAGTGCCAGAATAATACATGTAGAGCGATCATTTTAATATTTTTTGTGGTGCCATGTTATGCTCAATCATCCGCCAGTATAACTTGGAGCCAACCCGCTAATATTTTACTTCTATTGCTAATTAATGAGATCATCAGACTTCTCTAGCAGCACGAAGCAATCTTTTAATGAATTTTGCAAGCCATATTACTTTTTGTACATCAATCCATCAATTTTATTCTCAGCTTGGTATCGCCCTGGCCATTCAACAGAGGATCTCTGCATGGAGACACCTGGATGCTGCTGATTTCATCGGAACAGAGCTGCATGATGTGTGTACTCTGCCTTGGTAGCGTGAATATACGGATAGAGGGCATCAGAAGAGTTATTGCTGGGTAGTTGAGCACACTATTTACAGCTTTTACATCCAAAAATGCAGTCAGAAGCTCTGTTATTAGTGGGAGCACTAGCCACAATCACTCAGAAGAGGCAGAGCTCTGTAGTCCCTACTTACACTCACACGAGCAGCCCCATTCCCTTCGCTGGAATGGTAGTTGCTGAACTCAGGATTTCCACTATCAACTCCTTCTTTTCAATTGCTCATAATTCATAACAACACAGCAGGTTGAAAGTTTCCAGGTTTGGCTTTTGTCTGAAAATGTTCTCCATTTCAGTTAGAGCAAAACCAGTTTTGCATTGTTAAAATGGTAGAACTCAACCCAAATCTGTAACGATAGCAAGTTTCTCTTTTTATATGAAATTCTGCAGGGATGCAGAGCTGCTTCTCAGTTCACAAACCCACTAGAGAGAAACTCCCAGGGATCTTCTGGAAGGACTTGTCCAGCTGTGAGGCGGTGGCTCTTCTCCTCAGACTGCCCTGTGCTTACACTGTCACCCTCTGAAGTGATCGCAGCAGACTCCAAGTGCCCACGTCAGCAGCCCCTTTGTTCCAGGCGAAGGCTTCTGCTCAGCACGGAGAGAACAGCACTGAAATCTGTCTCTTTAATGTTAAGTGCACTAATCATTGAGTGGTTGTAAACTACATCTCGCTGCTTCCTGCCTACCTGGCATTGATTTTTGCTTATGGGTTACTTGATCATAGGAACTTGCAGAGGATCAGAAATTGCTTCTGTAATTCATGGTGGAGTCTGAGAATGAAAAATACTAGAGCGGGGTTGTTAAGAACTTCACTGCAAAAAAAGTTCAATATCCACTTTTCAATGGCAGCATAATTTCTGACATTTCATCCAAAGTGCTGAATGCTAACTCAGAGATAAAAGTATGGGTAACGGCAAGTTTAAGAAAAACTACGGAACATAAGCGCTGACATTTCATTTTGTAAACCATTAACATCATTCTTGAGCTCCTGTGCCCTGGAGACAGTCGCACAGATCATCTCAGATGATTTCACCTCTCCTACTTTGCTGAGCCATTTAAAACCCAGTAAAAGAAGCCAGATGTATGACCAATCACATTAATTATCTTTATTAGGAACTTCATTTGTTTTGCTGGAGTTGAAGCGCAGCCCCAGTTTGACCTGGGCAGTAGATGTGCTCAGTTCAGCTGACACAGAAAGATGCTGATTCCCTGACACACTGAGCAGCCCTACAGAATTTCATATAAAAAGGGAAAGTCACTATCACTACAGATTTGGGTTGAGTTCTGCTGTAACCCCTGTGCTGGAGAGATTTCTACCTTGTCTATGAACAGAAAACTAAAGTGCATGAAAGAAGGAAGGCACGAAGACAGAGGACACACGTACAACTGTTTCTTATTCAGAGCTGCATCATAACAAGATGAATTGTCTCTATTTTTTCCCAAGAACTTCAGGCTGTGTGTGCATGCACATGTGTGTGTGCTCCAACAGCTCACTGACATCCACTGCATTTCAAACAGAACCAGGCAGCATCTGGTTTGAAGCAACCCGCCACATTTAAACCAAAAACCTCCTTGCGCCTTGCAGCCTCCTGGAGGAACTGCAACCATTTTTATGATTTGCAAATGACCAACTAATTATCAGATACTGTTATACTGCACTTTCAATACACACTAAACTTAATTTACTGCCATACTTATCTAAGCAGGCCAATAATCTCAGTAACAAGCTTGTTTTTCTGCCTATTCTAATTATGGAAATAGCAGCAGTCCTGGGAGACAAATCTAAATTATTTGTAGTTTTGCTGGAGTGCGTTAGCCAAGCATTTTCTCCCTTTTCCCACTGACTCTCATGAATAAATAACACTCAAAAGCAACAGTAAATTAATTAATGTTGAATTAGAATGAATTGCCTAATAATAATATTTATCATATCAATTAACAGGCAATTAGCACATCATGATCAGTGTTATTAGGGTGAATACAAAATGCTTTCTAAGTGAGTCTTAGGTTATTTTTACTATAGTCAGAGAGGTAACGTAAAGCAGATCCAACAGACAGATATTCCCTGCAAAGACCATTCACTCCCCTTGCATATTATACTTTAGTTCAACGTTTTGAGAGGTAACACTCCTGGTAACCACAAAAACCAAGACTGGCTGCTATCTACAAGTACCTGTACCACTACAGCCCTAAGAAAATGCTCTAATAAAAGAGATTTTTGGAAACAATTAGACAGGAATTAGAGAACTAAATACTTTTCAAACATCCCTGCCTTCCTTTAATATTGGCACTAATCTATAGGATCATTTTACTTTTCTCTGTATTATGTGCATTAAAGGAGTTAAATCCGTGTAATTCAAATTTGTAAGTACATAACCTACCCTGACTACCTCACACTTCCCATATAAAATATTTCTCATTTCTTCCTGTAGCAGCACATGAATTATCACTGATCAGTTCTCATACTTCAAGAAAACTTGCTATGATACTTAAAAGGATGAGCGTGGATAATTTTACCCCACACAGAATAAAAAGACGAGCGATCTTCTTTTAATATATTACTTGTCAAGCAGAGAAACGCAACAAAATTATATCATGACATTTCCAACAGCAAACAGACCCGACTGTAAGAAATTAACACTGGTTCCTTTGTCAGACTTCAAAAGATTACTCACGCGGTATGCTGAGTTACAACAGCATTTGAATAATAAATAATTTCAGTACTTCAGCTCGATTTTAACATACTGGGGCAGCTCAAAACACAGGAGAAGGATGGATGTGAGTTCTCACACAGGCCACCTTAATACAGCAAAATTTTAATTAACCTGGAAAACATTGCAGAGGTAAGTATGTGCATTTTTAGAAAGAAGAGGCACTAGTGACAATAAGCACTCTGGATTTAATTAAAAAGGAGGATTTTGATCTATATACTGCACATTACATCTACATCTCTCCTCCCAGAGATTGCAAAGGTAGGGCTGGGCTCTCCTACCTGCCTAGAAAGCGTTCCAGAAGCTGCTTCTGATCACGAGGGATTAGTCAAGATGGTTTAAGAACTAAAACCACCGGGCATTAATCCTCTAAACATTTCATAGCCAACGTATCTTTGCTACAATCCCTCTAATCCAATTAAGGTGCCTTGAAAATCACATCTTGAATTCCACGCTTCGCTGTGACGGGTTCTGTGTGAGCAGAACCTTCACAGGAGAGTTGCTGACTGCCTCCTCTGCCTTCCAGCCTGCACTCCGCTGCGATGCACGCACGTGGAGATGAAGATAGAATTTTAAGTCCCCATTTCAGTTACTCAGAACCATCACTAATAAGAGCGAGCGCGCTCCAGCCTTGGGGAGCACGGACACCGGCTTTTCAGCATTCATCCCTCTGAACCAGCGTGTAAAATAATTCCTAACGTGATGTTTTGCAAGCAAGGAACAATTTACTGCTTGTTAATTGAGCTTGGCTTTTGAAATGTTCTCATGAAAATGACTTGGATTGGTTTTCACAAGGATGTATGTTCACACTTAGATTTATGGGCAGAGAACAGAAAGCGAGCGCAATAAACTTGTTGCTAAAATAAAGGACTTTCCCTCTATTACCCCACTGCAGTATGAAAAGATCTCATTAACATACCATTGGAGGAAAATAAACAAAAATCAAATTGCTGGCAATGGAAAATGTTCTACAAAAGCAAAATAAAGCGATTTTTCTGTGTTTCACTAGGCATTTCAGTTTTGTTGTTAAAAAGATCCCATTGTGCAGAAAACGTCGTTTTATTGACTTAAATTGACTTGCTGTTAAAAGCACCTAGGGAGAATCTGTGTGAGAAATACATTCTTGCAATAATATCATAATTTATAAACTAGAGCTATTAACTGCTCTCAGATCTGAACAAAGCCACGATGCCCTTGGATGTCAAGAAGCTGCTTTGACAGAGTCCGTTTATATCACAAAACATCAATATCTACACAATGTTTTTAAAAAAGAAAAGTAATGCTGATCTACCACAGACAAAAATAACAATGGATATTATTTCTAAAATGATTTCAGCTCCGCTTCTCAGAGTCCGTCTTCCCATTCTGCAAACCTCCGCTTTACGCTAGCAGTTAGAGGCACTAAATTTCAGCAGGACCTTCAGGTTCTGCTTGTGCACATCTCACCCCACTCCACTCAGTTTGGGGTGTCTGGCATGATCTATTAGCATGGATCTCCAGGAATAACTCATTGGTGCAGCACACTATGAGACAGGGCAACTATCCGAGGAGTTAGGCATTTTAATTAGATAAAGCAAGTGCTAAAAATGCTTTGAAGCTCTAGATGTAATCCAGTACCATTGGCTCCCAATATAATTTTTTTTTCCTGCCACCTGCTCACTCATACACAAGCTATTTGACCATCCCTATCACAACAGGTTTAAAAAAAAATAAACTCTTGCATTCTGATGCAATTCAGTTCCTCCTCCTCAAAAAAGGAACCCAAACTAAACACATTCACAACTTGGCTTTTGTGGTACAGTGGGATATAAAAAAATCATCAACTGGCAGCAAAACTGCTAAGCAAAACTAATTTAGGAGACGCAAAAGTGTGAAAGACAAGAAACATCTCACAGATTGTGAAGTGGCATGTTTATTTAAAAAACAGACCAGGGAAAATAAGAAATATTGGCAGAGCATAGCAGTAACCACCGAAAGGCTCCCTGGCTACTGGCTGCTGTCGACTGAGAGTCCCAGAGAGAAGAGCAAGAGCCCCACAGCCCTCAGGCACCCAGCACCTTAACTGCAGCAACTAAATCAGCACAGAGGGTGGGTTAAGCCCTTCCTTCTCATAAATAAGACTTTAAGCATCCTCAGGAAGAGGAGGAGGCAAAGGTGGAAAGAGAAACAGAGACAGAAGGAAAAAGCCCAAACAGACTTGTTGCAAAAATATTATATATTTCACTATCTGAAAAGGTAGGATGAGTAACGCTTGCACCTCAAATCCAGCACTCAAAACCCCAGCACTGATGACCAGGAATCACGGAGCTCTCCAGTGACTGCAAGGGCTCCAATTATTATTGCAGCAGCAGCTGCAGACACCTCTGCGTGGCTGTGGACTAGCAGGAACCCACCCTTCTCACAGCTTAAAAGCTAAAATCCCTCAAAGGTTATTTTTAATCGTAGCTAAGGATAGATGCTACTTTTTAAGGCAAGGAGTTAATGAGCAGCAGCAACGCAGCTCTGCTCAGTTCATCATCTGAATTTATTTCAGTCCATCTCCTGCTATGCAGCACGAGTCACCCATCCAAAATCAATGGAAAATCGACAGTGTAAAATTAGTATCAAAAAGAGAATTAGCATGTCTTGAGCCAAATTGTGCTCAATTTGCTCATGTTCCAGCTCTGAAGAATTCTTGATCTATATAAATGCAGATGAACTCCGAGCTCCCTTAACAATCCCATTTTAGCTAAGAGAATCAAATACAACAAGCTACAATTTCCTTTAAGGATAATTTCTTTTCTAAAATCTCTGTTTTGACATTAAAAGAACGATGAGAAATCTCTTCATATTAGTTCCCAAGACAGCACTGGTAGAAAGCAAACTGTTTATCCACACACACATCACTTAGTCTCTCCCTTTCCTCTGTGAGACTGACAGGGCAGAACTCACCAGCTGGCCCTATGAAAAGCAGCTCTGAGGATGCTTAGAAGAGTTTTCAGTGGTACAGAACTTATTTTTTCCCCAGGCAACGTTGCGATTACTTAGCTGATTCTCCCCAGGCCTCATTTTACCACTCAGCTGGTTTTGCTGTAATCTTGCTTTCAACCCTGTTGTTGAACTGTCTCCATCCCTAATCAGTTGGAGTATTTATTTCTAGAGTCAGAAAAAAGCCTTTCTTCCCATGTTATAGAATCACAGTAAAATAGAACAGCTCGAGTTGGAAGGGACCCTTAAGAACCATTGAGCCCAACTCCCTACTCCCCACAGAATTACCTAAAACAAAATAATATGACTAGAAGCATCATCCTGCTGGCTTTTTATTCATTATCTGATTTACTGGTACTGCTGGAAAAAGTTCTTAACATTATCACCAAAGTTCCACATTAAAAGAAGAAACCCAGAGAAAATACACCTCAAGAAACATCCTCAGTAGGAAATCCTTTAGAAGACCTTAGAAAATTATTTTAGAATAGGTAAAGTAAAAAGAAAATGTGGTGTGTTTACCACCCTGACCTTACTGTCACAGCGAGGACCATCTTCTCCTTTCTGTGTACAATAATTCTGTGTCTTAGGACCCAATTACTAATGGTTCAACAGGACAATTTTCATAGAGCTGAAGACAACATCTGGAATAGAACACCAATTTGCTAGCTACCCTTTTATTAGAACAAAATCACTCTCCAAATCCCAAAGTCAACCAGCACAGAGACAGTTAATGTTGTGTTAAATGAAGTATTTAAAAATAACAATTACACCTGACAATATAATTACATTGCCCGAGTATATAATCCCAACAGAACACAGAGACCTTTTGCCAAAGGTAATTTGAGCGTTAATATGAAACCCAACGTGTGTTCCTTTTAATTACACATGTGCCCGCTGAGAACATATGATGGAGTCCAAAAAGCTAATTCATTGTCAGCACGACAGCAGCGACTAATATTAAATCTTGCACACCAAGTAAGTTTTCCGGATTACCAACTACAACACCAAAATCGGATGCATTGCAAATGTCGTAATCAGCATGGAAGTAAAAAGAGAGCAAAATAATTGCTAAATAGAGCTCAACTCTGAGCCAGCAGTGGGTACAGGAGATACCCGAACAGTTCACCCTTTCTCTTCAAAAGCAGCAGCGTCCAGCAGGTCTAACGCTGACCCCACACGCCAGTTTTTCACTGTCGTGCACTGGGTTGATCCTCACCCCCTCTGTCAATATGTGGAGCTAGTGTTGTCTACAAACCACATTTGTTAGTTAAAGCACACATCTCAATGGTTAAATTCTCTTCAGTGACATATAATGATTCAAAGCAGATTTTTTTTTCCTCCCTTTTATAATTAGCCTTAAACTTTTTGCATTTCAAAGAGATTCCTCAGTGGTTTTGTGTTCTCTTCTTGTGAGTCCCCAACTTGTTTCTGGCACTGAAATAACGTGACCCCACACCAACAAGCAAACACACATCTTGGTTTACTTTTCCATATGGACATATTCATGCATCAATCAGTGTTTTCTGAAGAAAGCGCCTGGAGCATGAAGAGGAGAACCCAGAGTCAAGTCACACCAATAAACCAATCCTGGGGAAATGAGACATAAACATAATTTTGAAGGCAGGAGAGGCCCAGCGAATACTTCTAACTGCATCTTTACCTGCCTTTTTGTTGTCTTGCTGATATATTATTAATTAATAACTTCCCAACAGAGCATTTTAAATAACAGCCGAATTTCTTTATGGATGATTAAGAAGCATAAAAGTATGTCTGCGTGTTCAAAGCAATAAACAAGCCAGGTAGGGAGCCTGAACGACTGGGGAAACGGCTCTTTGAAGCCTGAAGATTTAGGGATGCTGAATGCCAACTGTGTAGTATTATGCTATTTCCAGTCCAGCTTAATACAATTAATCTGAAGAAATGTAGGATTTTCTGCATTTTGCCTCAGCCCAGGCAAATGCTGTTTGAAAGGAAGATGATGGCATTTTAGAAAATATGCAAGGTTGGTTCGGTTCACTGCTTTATCCAAACGGAGCGATGCTAATTCAGGCCAGCTAACAATTATCATTTTCAGTTCTCAACTGAGATAATGAAAATTGTCAAATCACAATTATTTCTACTCAAGATTTATGCAAATTATGAAGTAAGTTTCACCAGATTTGAAATGTATTATTAAGCGATAAGGCAAGATTTTCACATTTTGCTTGACTACTGGACCCGCTCAATGTTTTGAAGGATTATTTAGGGCAGCTTTCCGCTACTGCAGATGGATAGTTTTAAATACATGTTGAAACAAATCTGTAATGCTTGAAGATGAAAACTCATTTGGAGCTCTGCTTATCCATCTCCACCTCAAAAAAATCAAAAAGCCTCCTACTACTCAAAGAAAATTCCATCATTCGTATTCAACAATCTCACTGCCTTTAAGATGGAACCTGCAGTTCCTATTCACTCTTCACTATGTTTAGTTACCATCTGAATAAGGATTTCATTTTTTAGCCTACTGACTGTACTTAATATTTCTTTCTAGTGTTTAAACTGCTATATAGAGAGCAAAAGGACGGCTTCAGTTCTACTTACTGATCCTGCCTTCCGAATGCCCTCTAGGACAGCCAGCATGCGGATGCAACTCACCTTGTTCTGCTCAGTCCTGGTTAAAATTCTGACTTCTCTTTCAAAGCAAACAGAATTTACTCTCAATTCCCCAGACAAACTGCTCCTGTACTTTTTCATTGTGATATTTCTTTCTGTCTCCTAATCTTAATTCTTCTGGTTTATGGCTCAGTCCTTCTACAGGGATTCATAGCAAATGGAAAGAATAATATCTTTCCTACTTTCAGATATTAAGATGGATCATTATTCCCCCCGATATGTTAGAAGATGTTTATCAGTTTGAGTTATGAGGCCTTTCTGACTGTGAAGATTTAAACATCGATTTAATGCCAACTTAAAGACTCCTAAAAGTGTAGGAGATTGCATTAGATAAATAATTTAACAATAAAAGGTATATCAGGGCAGACAATATTGCAGCTTTCCACCAATCAATCACCATTTTCCATGTTTATCCAATTTTCATCTCAAGGCTCCGTACATCAAATTGCCCAGACATATACTACACGATTCAAATAAACTTCATCATCGAATAAAATTGCAGAAGCATTAAAATTCCCTAATATCAAGATAGGTGACATTATGTTAAATATTGGCTTCGATTCTGCAGGGTAATAAATTCTGACCTAAATCCAATCTTTCATGGAGAGCTGATTCATAATGAAAAATTACTGTTTTGTCATCTTACCTCAGGAAATTTACTGTGGAAAATACAGCACCAGGCAGCCTTTGAAATATATAATTAAAATCACAGTTTCCTTCCTAGGCACCCTGAAACAAAGGGAACAGGCTTGTTTTGGTGCAAAGACAGCAGATGCTCACAGCTACCGATCAAGAGAAGGAGTTACTGTTGTGCTTTGCCCAGGTCTCTAGTGCAGAAGCCATCGACTGGCAGGCTGAACAGCTGAATTTTAGCTGAATTTTCTAGAACCAGTACCCACCACACAGCGTTTCTGTATGAGGCTGAAGGTGCTGAACTAAACAGGTAAAAAATGAAGGGAAACACTGCAGAAAATTTTTTCTCAGGTTTCACATTTGTGTGTTGCTGTGGTGTGAAGGTGATCAAGAGAGAAGAAAACGTGAACTTGTGTTAACTGTAGCCTTTTAATTGTAAATGATGGAGCTGAATCTAATGGTATTTCTCATAGGAAGACCCAGATGTGGAAGCCTCCTTGTATTCTTTGGAAGCGTGATAGAAGTGATTTTTGAATAAGCAAAGAACATAACTCTTTCTGGGACAGAGAGAATGACTTTGGGATGAATCCTCAAACCTGTTCAGAGTTACATACAGACCAGTGACGTCCCTTCAGAGCACCCACACCAATCCCATGCGACAAAGAAGGTACAAATGGGTAAGACACATATTGCAGTAAATTCCTCCCTTTTCCTCCCTACAATTCAGTAAATTGCCCAGAATGAATCAGAGCCCACAAATAGATGGGAACATGAAAATGGATGTTTCTGTTTAGTCACGCTGCTGTCAAGCTCAATGATATGACACAGCACAGAAATGCTCCGCACACAGAGAAGCTCTCAGTCTTGAAGGACTACGGTTTAAAATACTGCCCTGCACAGAAATATCCATCAGCTGGATAGAAACCTTCATTTCCAAATACATGTACACTTCCAAAAACCTGCCTGAAAAGGGGCGCGTTCCCTTTAACCATATACTTCATCCTATAACAAATTCCATAAACAGTTAAAGTGTCCATTTCAAGAAGCCACAAAAGAGGAAAATTCTTTGCTCCAGCTCATAAGGAGGAAATTAAACATCAAGATTTTTCCCCTTAACTATTTTAGAAGTAATACAGTCAGGGCCAGTGACTTCAAACTGTGGCAGCTTCGAGCCACAGCTAGTGGGGGATTTCTGGGACACACTCTCCCATCCTCAAAATAATGGTTCATCAGCTGTAGACTCCTGTGAAAACACAGCCTTGCTTTGCTAAGTAAAGGCACTTAGACAAGCACAATGGTAAGAGAAGTAGAGCTGAATTTCTAGTAAGTCAGCCACAGCAATCCCCTTGTGTCCCAGTGGTGACATTTTAGGCCTAAATCAAAAAACAAACCCGAAAGTGAAGTGTCTTTTCATTACTTACATCCCAATTTTAACTATCCAAACCTGCACATGTGGCCATAATGAAAGGTAATCTGACAATCACTGGAAACACACATTCTTCCCAAAAGCTCATTTTTCTCCTTACAATACCAGTTTCACTGATTTTCTTAGAGCTGGTTCCACTCTACACAAGTAAGGGCAGAGGAAAGACACACCACTTAGTTCATAAATTCATTTTGCCTAAAATGCAAGTACTGAGTCTTGAAACAGCCCTTTGTAATGAAAGTAGTGCTGGAAACACGGTTTCCAGAACAGAATATTATCTCTGTACACGGTGTAATTACATCTTAGTGCTCTGCAGAATACCAGCGTATGGCTTAAACGCCATTAATTGTAAGCAGTTTTGTTCCACAGGATGTTGTTCGCTGATAACTACTCAATTAGGGTTATTTTGCAATTAGTCTACTCACAGTAAATTTATTGCAACTGGAGTCATCTGTGGTGCAGCAAATTAAAATGCTGTCTGGGCTGCACATGCAGAGGCTCTTACGTGCTCCTTAAACCTTGTATAGCTCCTGACAGTAATTTTGTCACACTGACAGAGCAAACGTACAGAAAAGCAGCATCAGCCAATGTCATTGGTAATCCTGAAACCAGAAGAAAAAGACAAATTTGGGGTGCAATAACCTTTACATCAAACCCACTGAGTCTAAAACAGCACTGCCTAAAATGTGAGAGTGAAGCGAGCCACACGTTTATGTCACTGTGCACACACATGCATATTGAGCACATGAAATTCTGTATTTGCTTAGTTACAGCTCTCTTTTTTTGTAAAATTAGAGAGGATGCTCTCATTTCACAGAAAAGGTCATCAGGCACTGGCAGGGGTGGCCGAGTCCCCATCCCTGGAGGTGTTTAAAAGACAGGTGGATGAGGTGCTCAGGGACATGGTTTAGCGGCAGATAGGAACGGTTGGACTTGATGATCTAAGAGGTCTTTTCCAACCTAGTGATTCTATGATTCTATGATTTCCATGCCTTGAAGAACTGCTCTGCTCCATAAGTGTTTGGTATCTTCATGGTTTATCCTCTCCTTTTCTGCAAATCAAACCTCCTTCTGTTGAGTGCTCTGAATTAGTCCAATAAAACATTACAGACATGCAGTTTGCTATTACTTGTGCGAATTATTCACTAAATAGAATCCAGAGCCCCTTTCTCTCAGTTTACAAACCTAAAGAGGGCTGTGCTTTCTACAATGAAATGGAAAATTTTCTTCTCAGCAGCCTATAAGAAGCCAAAATCTCTTGCTTCAACGTGCCAGAGCAGCATTATCAATAAGCAACCAGGGAGAAAGCAGTCAAATCTGCAAAGAACTCTCTTGGTGCTGATGAATGATGTGGAATGAGGGCAGCTTGATTATTCTGCTACTTTATTTATGCATTGGGTTTACCCTACAAGGATGAAAGTCGCAGAAAACCTGTTTGATTTACAGGCTAAGAAAAGACAACACAACAGCCAAGGGGAAATAAATCAGGCTAACTTGACGCTCTCTGCTTTTTTAGAGACTTTTACCAGATCCACATCTCAGAAAATGTCCCTCAAAAAACCCTCTTCTTATGTACTTCTGGTCTATCTGAGGCCACAGATCTGGGGCCCAGCGAACCCGCCAGGCAAGGGATCCAGGGCTTCAAACTACCACGATCCACACAGGAGCGAAGAACCGATAATCCAGGGACTGAGTCCGGCCAGTGGGCAAGAACTGGGTTTGCTTTTCCCACTGCAGAAGCAACACTGCAGGCAGAAGACAACTTCAACACGCTTGTTGAAGCGTGTAATCCTGCAGTTATAATTGCCCTGCTGCCCAACGACCTGGGTGACACTGGCCACCCTACACTGCACTCCTGCCCATGGCAAAACGGGGATTCTGCTGGGGAAAACGTGGCACATGCAGAGTTACTTGCGCTTTCTCAAAGAGGATTTTATCTAGGTGTAGAGCGAAGCTTATTTCAAAGTCAGGAGTTGACACTGAAGCTTCTGGTACATCCACACAAGAGGAAGGTCATGTATGATGGAAGGGAGGCCAGGTCCACCAGCACCTTTGGGGAGCAGAAGCCTGGTACACTGGGGGAATCAGTGTCTCTAGTTCTGCCTGGACAGGAGCAGGCTGGAGATACACAGAAATAACACCTGCATGTCAAACAGGGACTAAACATGATGCTCTTGGTTCTAACAACTTTCTTTTATACACATACACTGAAGATAGTCATATTCGACTTCTTTTGCCTTTGGAAACAATAAAATACTTAGAAGAAAAAAGAAACAGCTTGTAAGCCTCTGTTCCCATTGATAACCACCCAAGTGAGCACATCACTTAACACGTGTGACAGTCCAGCTGGATGGAATCGTGCCCGTGATTGATAGCGACACTTAGCAACTTTGTGGTTTTGACCAGCTGAGACAGGATCCAAGGGGATTAAATGCTGGATGACATCTCAATGGAAACCACAGGACTGGGAAGACATTTATATGTTGGGATAATGGATGAATGTGCTGCTTCAATGAATAAATATTTACTCTTCACAGCTCTACTGAAAACAGACAGGACAAGTTTTTTCAAACAAACTGAAGGGAATAGCACTCACACGCTTCCTACATACTCAGTCCCCAGTGTCCAACTTTTGCTAACAGTACAGAGCTTTTTCGATGCACAAAGCAGCAAGATCTCCACCCAGACCTTCCCCTCCTAGTGATGCTAACAACAAGGTGTCTTATATCCTCAAAAGCCAATGACCAGACTTTCATAAGCATCTCTTAACCACGTTCAACTCCCTCAATGGACCTTGGGAGTTGATGAAGACACCTTTGCTCAGAGATTAAACCAGTCTGAGAGTGAACAACAGCATTATGTTCTATATAACAGAACTGACTCTCCTGTCATTAGAGAAGATACTAATGACATGCTTATCACAGTAGATTCCACCAGTGGGACCTCGGGGGCACCTGGGGGTACTTACAGACACTCAGGCTGCCACTGATGTCTGAGTTTGCTCAGTTCTGCCTTCTCTCCTATTCTTTTATCTTCCCTTCAACTTGTGCCACCTTCGCTGTCCCTCTCCCTGCTTCCCACTGGACACCAAGTCTTTTGCCTGCTCCATTAATTCCTTATCTCCAGTGTTTGCCCACCCTGGTTAATGATTTTGAGTGTTACCATAATGAGAGAGAAAAAAACATCAAAAACCAGACATGGTAAAAACCAAAGCAAAACAAAAGAAATAGTCACAGATGCATGGAGGTGGAAAACGAGGTGCTCAGACTGTTCTTCCTGTCAATTAGATGTCTAAGCTTCCTTTTAGAGAGATGCTCTTATTTGGAGTAATCCTCTGGGATACCTTTTTCTTTCCACTGCACAGGGAGTTCAGCCTCCTAATTTAGGCAATAACCATGTAAATTGTCCTCCCTCCCACACTGAAACCACCCAACAGTGACCACTGCTGTGTGATGGTGCAATAAACAGGTAAAGCCACGGGGGTTAGAGCATCCAACTAAATATTCCTAGTGAGAGAAGCTAAACAGCCCCTAAACCCCATGACTCACCATGTTTGCTGAGCCAAGACCGACTCTCTTGTTTGTCAAAACCCCTCTGCACTTTCAGCTTGGACAAAGACATTGGCACATCCTTACATGGATGGGCTGAAGTGCCACTTCCAGGATGGGGATTTTGAACTGCTCTATAAACAAGAGCTGCTGCAGATAGTGCCAATCATTGATCAGTATCTACTTTGATCAACTGATCAATAGTTTAACAACAAAACAAAAAAACCCAAACAAAATCACTTCACTGTATGGGAAGCTGTATGGTGTCACATGAAGCACTCTTCTTGATAAGTAGGAAAGGGTCAGCAGATACATGCAAACCGCAGGAAGATGAGGGATATCTCATGTATCTGACTGCGTGGAGAAACTAGNCAGTGCCATTCATTGATCAGTATCTACTTTATCAACTGATCAATAGTTTAAAAACAAAATAAAACAAAAAAACCTCAAACAAAATCACTTTACTGTATGGGAAGCTGCATGGTGGCACACGAAGCACTCTTCTTGAAAAGTAGGAAAGGGTCAGCAGATACATGCAAACCGCAGGAAGATGAGGGATATCTCATGTATCTGACTGCGTGGAGAAACTAAAAGACACAAATCAAAGCCTGGCTTACGCTAGCGGAGATGACCGACTCCCTTGTGGAAATTACTTCTGCTGATTGAAGTACATTAAAAATACAAGTGAACCACAAAACCAGATTTTTTTAATTTCCCCCTTATGCTTTTGGAATTTTTTTTTTATTACACTTCTGATAATTCTCTGGCTTATCAAAATGCTTAGCAGCCCTAGTTATCTGGACTCTGCTGTGCCAGAACGGCCCCACACGGCCACAGCAGCAATTCTCTTGTTTATGGGCTAGCGTGAGGTATCAACCTCCCCACGGCTGCTCCCCGAGCCCACCAAAGCACACAGCTCCTGTACACAGTAACAAGGCTTTTGCCTGTGTCTGTAGATTAAGGCTAAAAGGATTAGCAGCAGATTACCTAGATGACAGTGTAATAAAAGCCTGCTGGAAGTGAAAAAAAATTCAACAGGAATCCACCAGGGATCTTGTGACACCCATATAACTCCTTGTTTGAAAGACCCTCTAACTCTCCCTTCTTTTCAGACTAAACACATGATACATTCCTGCAATAAAGCCATTCTTTCTGTCATCAGAAGGCCATTTCAATCACACAGAAACCTTCTCCCAAGACACTGTGTTACTTCTCCTTCACCGTCTGCCAACTTACCCTCCAGCGTACAGAAACGCGTCACCTTCTCCGGCATCAGCTTCCCGAGCTTGTGCTGGCAGTACACGTCGGCGATCTCCTGCTGGCACTGCTGGGACTTGGCGCGGGACATGGCCGAGATCGCCTCCTTGCCTGTCACTTCACACTTTGGGGCTTGGTCGTATCTCAGTTCAGGGGAGCTGTTCCCACTTTTTTTTAAAAGATGCTGTCTGGGAGACCAGTGGATCTCCTTCACGTTGGTGGTGGTGGTGGAGCTGCTGCTGTTTTTTCTGGGGTGATCGCTGAATTGCACCACCTCGTTGGAGTTCTTCCCCAGCACTAAGTTTTCCTTCATTTTATCCTCTTCCAGTTTCTTTCTCAAGTGCTCCTTTTGCTTGCTAAGGGTTTTTTTCACCAGCTCAGACTGGTGTTTTTGCCTCTGAGTCCTGGGAGCAAAGTTACTGTTATCAATATTTTCAAAGTCCTTGGGGACTGAATTTTCATTATTGCTGTCTGTTCGCGTTTTCTCTTTCGGTCGGTGGGAAAAATAGCCATCCTATAAACAGGGAGAAAAATTACACTCATCTTACTAAAAATAGAGTCCATGCATTATAAGCATTACACGAAAACAGACATCAACTGCAACCCAACATACTGCAAAAAATCCCCACTGGGGCTTGTAATAGAGAGAGAGAGAGCTGAGAGAGGGCTCTGAGCTGCCCACGTCGGTGCAGACAAGCACCTGCTGCACCTTTTCATCACTGAGCCAGAGTCCAGCCCTCATCTCAGATGGAGCAGGGAGGTATTAAACAGGTTTGTGAGCGATTGCTGACTAGAGACTTCACCCTGACACCGTTATAACTCAATGGCAAAACCACCATGGGTTTCAGTGGAGTGAGAACAGGTTGCCCGGTGCTCTCCTCCACTCCTTGTATTAATGATTGCAGTTTGATACCCAACGAACCGCCCTGCTCCTCTACAGAAAGCACCACACAACTTTACAGCCCAAGCTTGCTTTCACTCAAGTAACCTTGCTACAAACCAAACCCTTCCTGACTCTGGGGGTTTTGAGTTTCTACACAATAAAACTTTGGAGGAGTGTTTCCCACAGGGTGCAGATGGGAGGCTGTGGCAGCAACAGCCCCTGTGCAAGAGCGTGAGCAGCTACAGATTCTCAGGCTCTCCAGGAGGGGCCAGAGCCAGGCTCAGACAGCAGCTCTGAACCACCACCTTCCTCTTCTCCACACTGGGCGCTCTGATAACTCCACAGACCATAGTATCACAACATTTAAAATAAATCATATAAAGGAAAAGAAATAGACCATGTGAAGTATTTGTCTGATGGAGAATAATACACTAAAAAACCAGACAGACCGGAACAAACCCACAAGGCATTAATAGATGTATATTACTGCCCAATGGGAACGCCCCAGGACAGCCAGGGGCAGCTTTCAGTCTGCAGAAACCAGTCCTCAGGCTAGTGGGGGACAATTTTTAAATCTTTGTGTGTCTTGTTTTCTTTCCACTAGTGAAAGATCTAACAGGGAAAAATCAGAGGATGGTAAATGACCCCATCCATTAACAATGACTGACAGGAGCCACTCTTGGTACCTATGAGACACATTCTGTATTCAAAACATTTTACCAGCATTAGCTAATTGTTTGTCACACCCCTTCTGCCAGGAGCTGTTTAACAGTCAGGTTTGGAGAGCAAGGAGAGGGGAGATAATGACTTCCAAGGCCATGCAGGGAGTCAGTATCACTTTGACCTCTGCAGCTCAGCAATGAGAAATGTCTGAATGGTTTATTCATTAGAAGATGTGGTTCTGTGAATGACTGAAGTGATTCACTCTCCATGAATATTTCTGGCTTATAAACAGCTTTAGCTGTGAGACACAGAGGAATGCAAAGTTATTTAAAAAAAAAAAAAAAGTCCACATCAGCCCAATCCCAAACAAAATATTTATAATTTGGAGAGAATGTAGCTTAAAAAAAATCTTTCTATTTTTTGAGACACATCAAATTCTTTCTTTCTGCCTTTTTCTTTTAAGGAGAAAAAAAGCATAGTTTTT